>CAKAOJ020000674.1:0-27500 GCA_916701645.2 Sebastolobus alascanus | reverse complement strand
CTGCATCACGGTCCTCCCCTCGGTACCTGGGATCACCTTTCCCTGGTACTCACAGACAATGTGGCCCTTGGAAAAGGTCCGGGTTGAAACCACTCCTGTAATCCAGAGAACATGACATCTTGAGTTAGAATAACAAAACAAAATAAACTAAATATTGTCTGCTCCCCTGCAGCAGTATGATGGTGGAAATTTGAATGTCTGTGCATTAGCCCAGCTCTCCTAATGGTTAGCTTAAAATGCTCATTTAAGTGATACCATTTCTTACCTTTCCCTTTCATTCCACCAAAGTCTTTGATGGTGAGGCTTTTCCAGCTCTGACGAGACACATTCCTAAGGATAACCTTATCCGTCTCAATGGTGACTTTGGTTGCTGGTCTCCATTTCTCCAAAATCTGCTCTGGCTCGGGATGGTTGGCCGTCCACTTCTCGCTGTTAATCATCTTTTTCACCTTCCCGACTGAGGGTTTACACGATACCAAGTTTGCTGAAAGAAAGAATCAAATATAAATATATTTGACTGAAAACCCATTTGTCACGCTAAATACATTTCTATGTTTGTCTGATTTATTGATTTGGTCAACAATTTTTTATTAATGGATTGGAATACTTACACAGCAGATGCTTCTCTCTCTTGAAATACTGGCAAGCTCTCCACTTGTCATAAAAGATGCGGTCGTCTGAAAACCCCGCAGCAACCCTCTTCTTTTTGCTGGCTGGCCATCAAGGGAAACAGGGAATTCGCTGGTGAAGCGGCTGAAATGTTTTTTTTCTGGCAGGCTGTCCATGCTCGTTGGAGAGGAAGTCACGTCAGTTGAATGTTTCGGGGAAGTGCTGTAAATTTGTAAAAAATAGGGATTCAAATTTTACAAATTAGGACAACCAGATAAACAACTGTCATATGTGATTGTGATGACCGTTTAAGATGAATGAGCCGACTCTGCCAAGGATTCCAACAGTATGGCCGTATCCACGACAATCTCCGAGTCCCGCATGCTGTGATGCTGTTTGGCCTCAGCAGTGGAGTGAGCCATGGAACTGGCCAAGTCCTCCTTCTGCGTCTGCGTACACTCTGTATTTACCTTCGTCTCCAAAGCCCTTCGGACGTCCTGGCTGGTGGCAGGTTTCATTTTGTAGCTGCAATAAGAAAATGTGACATGGCATGTTAATTGTGCTATGACTGTGTCTGTTAATAGGCTAAAGTATAAGAAAGTGTTTACATATACAAGGATCTGTACATTTAAGTAGGTACATACCTTTCTTGGAGGCGATTAAGGTCATTTGTGACACTATGGATGGGCTTGCCGTTGGAGGAAATTAAGAAATTTGCTGTTTCATCTTTCATGTGGTCAGATCGAATGCTCAAATAGTACGACTGAAACCACTGTGAGAACAAGAAGCACTTTATCAGGAAGTCCATAGTTGGCTCATCCCCAACCGGCTGCAAATAGCGCAGGAAGCGTGACACATTGTCCACCTTTGAAGAATGGTTGATGAGAAAGAAAAGCCAGAATTAACATCAGAGGCGGCAGTTTCTGAGGAGGCAGCTGTGGCCGTTGTGGAGTCGGTAGCGGTGGCCGTGCTGGTTGTGGCGATGGTGTCTCCTGCAGTGTCCAAGTCTGTGGCATCGGGCATGTTGTTGATAAGGAAACCACACTTGATAAACTCCTTCAGCAATATCAAACGGCTCTCCTGGTTGGGCATCATTTTACACATATCTTTGTAATCCCAGGTCCTGCTGGCTCGGATCCACTTCCTGTTGGATGACTTGGCCTTCTGGACCTCAGCCGCTCTTTCTTCTGTAGTGTTGTCTTTCATGCAGACCCGCTCAGGACTGGACTGGGACAAAAAATCGGCCCTGGCATTTTGGCCCAGACCGGCCCCATCACCGCCCGTTTGTGCTGTGTGTACCATGTTTTGTTGAAGGCTCTATTCGAGCAAATACCTTCAAATGTGGTTGTTTTGTATACTTGCCAACCTTGAGACCTCAAATGTCAAAAATAAGGAGGATTTCAAACCAAAGCGGGGGGTCTGGTGGTCCTCCCACAGAAAAATTTGAGTTTCAGAGACTTTGTTTCCTGAATTCTGGTGACTTTAAAACAATGAAAATAACAAAATAATAAGTACACTGCAACAGCATTTTATGTTGAACTTCTAATTTTATCTTTAAATCTCAGGAAAGAAAACTGAATAATTTGCCCCTCTGGCATAAACTTTGCGTGTGAATATCTAGCATAAACTAATATTCATAAATTATAATTCATTTTTTTTTCACTGCTGTCCCTTTTTAGGATTATATTGCTTTACAGTTCAAGGAAACAGTGATGCTGAATTCCTTTTTCCATTTTTTGAGAGTTTCAGCTGAGTCTCATACAGTATATCAGTAATACATCAGATCATCACTAATGTTTGTTGAGTCTTATTGGACCTATCACATTCAGACTCTGATGGGGGGGGGGGCATTTAGATTCCAGGGGTGGCCCGTGCCGGCCCCGCCCCCTTCTTTGGCCCCGCCCCTGGCAGACAGACAGAGAGAGATGGATAGTAAACAGCAGAGGATCAGAAGAAGCAGAGAAATGCGCTTCTGATGTAAACAGCGGGCTTCAGCTCGAGCGGAGATTAATAGCGCGGCGCTTCCGCTCCCTATAGGAACCCACGCGGCGCAAATACGCTGGCTCTGCGCCGTTATGAATCCCCGTTATGAATCTCCCAGAGAACCTGATATGGAGAGAGCAGAGGAGAGGACCGGCAGCTTGTGAGAAGCTCCGGTACGCATGAAAAAGTCACGGTACGCTAAGGAGTGAAATGATTAACATACTGCGTATCGCTACGTACCGGCTCACTTCGAGCTCTGCTCATCTCTCATGACATGTTGAGCCAGGCTGCGAGCACATAACTGCTTACTGCAAACTCTACACTAACTCCCTCATCTCTCTCCCTCTCCTCCCTCATCTCTCTCCCTCTCCTCCTCATCTCTCTCCCTATCCTCCCTCATCTCTCTCCCTCTCCTCCCTCATCTCTCCCCCTCTCCTCCCTCATCTCTCTCCCTCTCCTCCCTCATCTCTCTCCCTCTCCTCCCTCTCCTCCTCATCTCTCTCCCTCTCCTCCCTCATCTCTCTCCCTCTCCTCCCTCATCTCTCTCCCTCTCCTCCCTCATCTCTCCCTCTCCTCCTCATCTCTCTCCCTCTCCTCCTCATCTCTCTCCCTCTCCTCCCTCATCTCTCTCCCTCTCCTCCTCATCTCTCTCCCTATCCTCCCTCATCTCTCTCCCTCTCCTCCCTCATCTCTCCCCCTCTCCTCCCTCATCTCTCTCCCTCTCCTCCCTCATCTCTCTCCCTCTCCTCCCTCATCTCTCTCCCTCTCCTCCCTCATCTCTCTCCCTCTCCTCCCTCATCTCTCTCCCTCTCCTCCCTCATCTCTCCCTCTCCTCCTCATCTCTCTCCCTCTCCTCCTCATCTCTCTCCCTCTCCTCCCTCATCTCTCTCCCTCTCCTCCCTCATCTCTCTCCCTCTCCTCCCTCTCCTCCTCATCTCTCTCCCTCTCCTCCCTCATCTCTCTCCCTCTCCTCCCTCATCTCTCTCCCTCTCCTCCCTCATCTCTCCCTCTCCTCCTCATCTCTCTCCCTCTCCTCCTCATCTCTCTCCCTCTCCTCCCTCATCTCTCTCCCTCTCCTCCCTCATCTCTCTCCCTCTCCTCCCTCATCTCTCTCCCTCTCCTCCCTCATCTCTCTCCCTCTCCTCCCTCATCTCTCTCCCTCTCCTCCCTCATCTCTCTCCCTCTCCTCCCTCATCTCTCTCCCTCTCCTCCCTCATCTCTCTCCCTCTCCTCCCTCATCTCTCTCCCTCTCCTCCCTCATCTCTCTCCCTCTCCTCCCTCATCTCTCTCCCTCTCCTCCCTCATCTCTCTCCCTCTCCTCCCTCATCTCTCTCCCTCTCCTCCCTCATCTCTCTCCCTCTCCTCCCTCATCTCTCTCCCTCTCCTCCCTCATCTCTCTCCCTCTCCTCCCTCATCTCTCTCCCTCTCCTCCCTCATCTCTCTCCCTCTCCTCCCTCATCTCTCTCCCTCTCCTCCCTCATCTCTCTCCATCTCCTCCCTCATCTCTCTCCATCTCCTCCCTCATCTCTCTCCCTCTCCTCCCTCATCTCTCTCCCTCTCCTCCCTCATCTCTCTCCCTCTCCTCCCTCATCTCTCTCCATCTCCTCCCTCATCTCTCTCCCTCTCCTCCCTCATCTCTCTCCCTCTCCTCCCTCATCTCTCTCCATCTCCTCCCTCATCTCTCTCCCTCTCCTCCCTCATCTCTCTCCCTCTCCTCCCTCATCTCTCTCCCTCTCCTCCCTCATCTCTCTCATCTCTCTCCCTCTCCTCCCTCATCTCTCTCCCTCTCTTCCCTCATCTCTCTCCCTCTCCTCCCTCATCTCTCTCCATCTCCTCCCTCATCTCTCTCCCTCTCCTCCCTCATCTCTCTCCTCCCTCCTCCCTCATCTCTCTCCCTCTCCTCCCTCATCTCTCTCCCTCTCCTCCCTCATCTCTCTCCCTCTCCTCCCTCATCTCTCTCATCTCTCTCCCTCTCCTCCCTCATCTCTCTCCCTCTCTTCCCTCATCTCTCTCCCTCTCCTCCCTCATCTCTCTCCCTCTCCTCCCTCATCTCTCTCCCTCTCCTCCCTCATCTCTCTCATCTCTCTCCCTCTCCTCCCTCATCTCTCTCCCTCTCCTCCCTCATCTCTCTCCCTCTCCTCCCTCATCTCTCTCCCTCTCCTCCTCACCCGCCCGACACAGAGCGATTGGGCCAGCTCAGTGTCAATTAAGGAAAAGAAATGGGCCGATTTACTTGTTATAGGCCCAAAAAAAAAAGGACATACGTCGGCCCCAAAAGGACGTCGGCCCAACGGGAAAACGCCCGGTATGCCAGATGGCCAGTCCAGCACCGTTTGTCAGTATAATCTGTGGTTGGTGAGATTAAAACTCATGTAAAGAGATAAGGAAGAAGAGTGACAAAAACAATCTCACCACAAACTCTACTCAGTCATTTTTTTTCTGCCCTTACCAAAATGAAGTTTATTCAAGTGTGCTATTAGTATACTTCCTTTAAACTTAAAATAAGTTGGTATACTTTCAGTTTACTTTTTAAGTACTTATCAGAGATATTCTTAACAAACGTATACATAGGTATATTTGGCTCATACTGACAAGTATACAGAAAAGTCTAAGTATACTTGGCTTGTACTGACAAATATACAGGAAAGTATACTTGGCTTGTACTGACAAATATACAGAAAAGTCTAAGTATACTTGGCTTGTACTGACAAATATACAGGAAAGTCAAATTATACTTGGCTTGTACTGACAAATATACAGAAAAGTCAAATTATACTTGGCTTGTACTGACAAATATACAGAAAAGTCTAAGTATACTTGGTTTATACTGACAAATATGAGCTTGTTAGTTGTATTGCTGATTGAATGTCAGTTTGAAGTGTAGTGTGCGCTGCAGTCCCTGCTGGAAGACTCCCATGTCTGTCTCGGCCCTGATGAGCTCTGAGAGGAGATACAGGCTCACCTGTGCTGCTGGAGGCAACGAGGCTCAGGTGAGCTCACCTGAATCAGCTCCTATAACGAGGAGGGAAGAACACTACTGTGTTTGCAGCGCACAGCAACCAGACCTGTTCATCTCTCCTCATCAAGTACGTTGTCTAATGTGAGTTATTCTTTAATGCCATGTGCTCCTTTGTTCCCCCTATTAACTAATTAATGTCTTCTGTTTAAATATTATCTGACTTTGATTTGATACTTAAGAGGATTGATTAGACGCATGTGCAATTTCTGACATGCATCTCCCTCTTTTTGTGCAAATCCACCATTTGATGATTTTAAAAGGGAAATTCATCTAGAGTAAAGTCCCTTTTTTTTGGTGGAATTATCTGGCTCATTATCCCTAATTCTGGTGCCTCATGTTCAATGCTCAGCGTCCTTAGTGAGTTCACCTGAACAGTCCCTCTGTCCTTTATGATCTCCAGATATTCTATATCGACAGTCTGTCACTATGACTTTGAGTGATACAAAAGTGTGTAAAGAAGGTTTATGTAAGTAGTAATAGTATGGCGACTTTGCGCGTGCATGTGAAAAGTCGCGTGCACGTGAGTGCATGTGTGTGCGTGTGCGCATGCTTTTGCACGAGCACGTGTCCACCCCTCCCTATTGGGGCAATAAAAATGTGGTAGTAATAACGGGGATGGGCAATAAAAAAGGGGTTAGGGTTAAAAAAAGGTTTGATTGAGGGGCAATAACAATGCATAGGTATTTGGAATGTATCTGGATGTGATGGTGACCAAAAGGTTGTTTGATAGGAGGTGACAACAAAAATGCGGAAGTGTTTGATCGTGGTGTTGTTGTTGCAGTTGTCAGTGTGTAGGTCCCTTTGAAAGTGTGGGAATGTGTATTGGTAATAATTCCTTGAAGATCAAACACAGCATTTGCGCGCGCGCGCACGTGCGTGCGCGTGCGTGCGTGTGTGTGTGTGTGAAATGCCTGCAGGATTTGTAACTAGCTATTAGATTGAGAGCATAGTTTTATCACAGCTCTAATTTTACAAACCTTCATAGTGCCCTTAATTTCTAAATCTTTTTGTGATGCTATTCATTTCCCAAAGCGGTACAGTTTCGAAAAAAAAAAAAAAAGTTGCAATTTAACTTTTTTTTTTCATGTATTGTGATCCCACAACCCCCTGCACTCTATTACATCATTAGCTCCTCCTGGTTGGGGCGTGTTTACCTGTACTTACAGTGTTTAAAGCGCGGGCAACCGAGGTCATTTTTTTCACCCTACAAGGCCTTTTTGGAGAGGACGCTTTTTTCACCGCATTTCCTGCATTTTCACTTTGCGTCGATATTTTCACCAATGGCTTATAATCACTGTGAGTATAACCATTTGTTTTTATCTAACACTGTTACTTTTCTTTTAATAATACTAGTTTTGTTTTAGTAAAAACAAAAAAAAAAAAACAAAAAAAAAAAATGTTGTTTCTTAACAGTTTTATTTATTAGGGATTCCGACCACTGTTAGCAACCAGGACTTCAGAGATATTGAAAACATTCTACCTACTGATAATGAAGGTATTAATTCAATAAACTTGTTTTATTTCTTTTACATATATAGACTTAGTTTTGTTTTTTATACTAATGGTAAATGTTTTTTTTTATTTAATTTTGTTTTGATGTTTTTACCCACAGGACCGTCAACCAGTGGCTGTGGAACGCAAGACAGGCAGATCTTACAATCCACAAATCAACATTCAAACAGTGTGTACATGATAAATGCAGATGTAAAATACACATGATTATTATACGTAAATACTAAAGTGTGTGTGTGTGTGTGTGTGTGTGTGTGTGTTTGAATTTAGAAAAAGAAGAACCGCAGCCCAAGCGTAGTAGGCTGTCTGTGAAATGGTGGAGGTATGAAGCCAAGAGGAAAAGGGAAGAAGCCCTTAAACAGTCTCAATTGCAAGGGTATGTAAAAGATTGTTGTATTCTATCTGTATCTAACGGTATTATATTCTTTTATTTTATGTGTGTAATAAGTCTTTTCTATGCCTTTTTTTTTTTCCTCCTAATGCCACGTGCCAGACCTGTGATTGAGGAGCCTACCACTGCCTCAAATTTAAAGACAACTGAGTCAGCATCAGCTGACGAGGCCCTCCGACGCGAGGCTGACGAGGCCCTCCGACGCGAGGCTGTCGAGGCGCTCCGACGCGAGGCTGACGAGGCGCTCCGATGGGAGGCTGACGAGGCGCTCCGACGCGAGGCTGTCGAGGCGCTCCGACGCGAGGCTGACGAGGCGCTCCGACGCGAGGCTGACGAGGCGCTCCGACGCGAGGCTGACGAGGCGCTCCGACGCGAGGCTGTCGAGGCGCTCCGACGCGAGGCTGACGAGGCGCTCCGACGCGAGGCTGTCGAGGCGCTTCGAGGCGCTCCGACGCGAGGCTGACGAGGCGCTGCGACGCGAGGCTGACGAGGCGCTCCAACGCGAGGCTGACGAGGCGCTCCAACGCGAGGCTGTCGAGGCGCTCCAACGCGAGGCTGACGAGGCGCTCCAACGCGAGGCTGACGAGGCGCTCCAACGCGAGGCTGTCGAGGCGCTCCAACGCGAGGCTGACGAGGCGCTCCAACGCGAGGCTGATGAGGCGGTGCGTACGATTTTGGAGGAGCTGCAGCAGTTAGGAGCATCGCAGAGAGAACCTACCTGGAAGCTGGTGATTGGCACTCCTCAAGCAGAGGATATTCAACAAGGTGTGTACGACCAAAGTGAATGTTCAATCAGGTGTAGTACACCATTGCCATTATCTATTCTGCAGTTGGGTGACCCCCTTTGTGTATTTGATAAGACTGTGTGTCCAGAGCAATCCTCTGACACACTTCAAACAATACCAACGTGTCTGCGGCAGGGTGATAGTGTGTTACATGATATATCAGAACAGCCTGGTTCTCCAGTTTCATCCGGATTGCCCGATTTGGCAGGGCTTTTTGATTTATGTTTAAACAGCAATTTACCCCCACCAGGACAGTCAACTCAACAGGAGTTAGAGACACTACAACAACAAAGTAATGTTGAGCACAGAGGTCTTGCAGACCCTGAGGTTTTGACACTAAGTGCTGTGTGTGACTTGATCAGCAAGAGATTTGATAAATGGGAAGAAGTTCAGAGGCGTGACAAAGCTCAAATCAATAAAAGAATTGATAAATTGGTAAAAATTCAGAGGCGTGACAAAGCCCAAATCAATAAAAGAATTGATAAATTGGTAAAAATTCAGAGGCGGGACAAAGACCAAATCAACAAAAGAATTGATAATTTGATAGAAATTCAGAGGCGTGACAAAGAGCAAATAAGTATTCTGACTACTGGCAATCACATTCTGGGTAAAGGCATCGGAAACCTGGTTACGGCACAGTATAGTATGGCTGCAGTTCTTAAATCTTTAACAAAAAAAAAATAGCATAGACCATGCCATAAAACACCCATAAAGCAGATCCTCGTCATAGCGTTCAACTAATAGCTGTTAACATGTCACCTCCTAGAAAAATGTTCAAATATAGTGATGATGCTGGTCGTAATGCTGATAATGATGATGATGATGCAAGTGATGTTGAAATACCTGACAGGTTTGAAGATTTGGTTGCCCTCACTGAGAGACATGCCAGGTTACAGGACGTACCCAATGGTAACGATATCATATATGATCCTGAGAGTATAACAAGGTGGGCTCAATTTCAAACTGACAGAATCAACTCTATGTTGAGTGATGTTTTGGCTGATTTAAATGCCCCGGCTGTTGCTGTAGTTGCTGAGGTTTCAAAGGCGTGTACTGGAAGTGTTGACGACACTATTTTAATCCGTGGCCCCCTTGGTGTTGTGAGTGGTGATGGTGTGTCTCAGGGTGTGAGTAGTGCTACCGGATGTGTACAGGAGGGGGGGGGTAGACTTGTAGAAAGACCCTGTTCATCTACTACTGTCACAGAGGATATACATATCAGAGACATACCTGCTTTTAATGCCTCTGAATTGCGTCAGCGCATTGATCTCAGAGATATCAATCTCGATAACCCCGAACAAGTGCCTAATAGGGTTAGAGAGAGACTGTCTGGTGTAATTGAGAGAGCATTAGAGGCTTCACCATCCGGCAGTGTTTTAAACGTGATCTTGATCGGTCCATCACTGGCTAGCGATGTACAAACAGTATTAAATGGCGATAATGAATACAATGTTGATTTGTTCATGGAGGAAATATCACAGGTCTTGCAAAGCAATGATGATTCTATGACGGACGATGAATTGGAGTTTATTGTCACGGGGGCCAGGGATCGTAGCGGGGGTGCTCCTCGTCGTCTGAGATTGGGTCAAGTTTCCTATGACGAAATTTTATCCAGAAAAGGTCGGCATCTGTACAATCCAGACAATATGTGGAACAACAATCTATGCTTTTCTATCTGTCTTGCACATTTTGTTGACAATGCTATGGCACAGGATAAAAAATTGGAATATGCAAAACAATTGCACGATGCAGTCGGTTTTGATCACATGCACAAAGTGTCGCTCTCCGACGTCACCGAATTTGAGAAACACTTAGATGTGAAAATTATAGTCTTCCATCATGACTGCGCGTAAACGCCTGCAGTGTTTCCAAACATGCGATGCCCCACACAAGCGTACAGTCTGGTTATACTTGCACAATGAGCACTACTATTTGATCAAAAACCGGACGGGGTTCTTTGGTGCCTCATATGTATGTAGTGAGTATGAGTATTGCTATGGCACTTATGAAACGCCTCTGTACCACAGCTGAAAGCACCGATGTAATGTGTGTTTCACAGAGGAGTGTCATGTTTACAGGGGTCAAACATTAAAATGCCCTGACTGTAAACGCATTTGCAAATCACAATTCTGTTTCGATCAACACAAGGTACATGAAGCAAAACACAAGGTCATACCATGTACTGCATTGAAATACTGTGAGACATGTGGAAAAACATACAAGGTTGGCAAAAAAATGCACAAATGTGCACCACTTGTCTGTTCACACTGTGGTGAACAAAGATTGGAAAGCAGCGTGCCACACGAGTGCTTTATACAACCAATCGAGAAGGGCGATCCACAGAAAAAGTACATATTGTTTGACTTTGAGACCCGTTTTCATGACGGCAAACATGAGGCAAATTTTGTGTGTTCAATGGATATTGATGGAAACAAGTTTTGTTTCAACACCTTGAAATGCGTTGATGCCTTTGTGAAACGGTACAGGTGCCCTAACTACCGCGGGTATACCTTCATTGCGCATAACGCATCCGGCTTTGATAACTATATTCTGCTTGAGTACTTTGTCAAACAGGGTATCATCCCTATGGTAACGATGCGAGGTAGCAGGGTCATTCTGATGTACGACAGTGCGTACAGGCAGAGGTGGATTGATTCGTTCAGTTTCTTACCCATGAGACTGGCCAAAACACCTGCTGCCATCGGGTTTGAGGATTTGGAGAAGGGTCATTTTCCCCACAAGTTTAACACTAGGGAGAATGAGTACTACAAGGGCCCATACCCCGACCCGTCCTACTACGGGTATGACACCATGTGTGACGGTGAGAAGATATCTTTCATGCAGTGGTATGACACAGTCCGTGATGAAACTTTTGATTTTCAAGCGGAGATTAGCCGTTACTGTGTTAATGATGTAGAGGTGTTGCGCAGGGCCTGTACTATTTATCGCGAAACATTTCTGGAATGTACACAGCTTGACCCGTTTGCATTCACCACTCTAGCATCCAGCTGTATGGGAGTATTCAAAACGTTGTTTCTGCCCAAAGACACTGTAGCCCTCACGTATGAAGGCGCTTACACTAAGCAGAATAAGACATATTCAGATGTGTCTATGCAGTGGCTTGAATATGTGTCCCACACATAAAACATTGAAATGCAACATGCACTCAATTGTGGTGAACGGCAATTTGGGCCATACTTTGTGGACGGGTACAATCCATCTACAAACACCTGCTATAAGTTTGCAGGATGTTTTTTTCACGGTTGTGTCAAATGCCATGTACAGGGAGATTTAAATCCGGTCACCAAAGTCTCCTACGGGGAGCTAAGCCGTGCTTTCAATGAAAAAATCAACACATTGGAAACACAGCATGGCCTTCGCGTTGTAGTGATGTGGGAGTGTGAATGGGGATTGTTGTCAAAGTCAAACCATGCAGTGCAAACCTTTCTGACCACCTACAAAAAACCGGAACGACTCGACCCTAGGCAGGCTCTCTTTGGCGGGCGTACCAATGCCATGAAACTGCACCACGTGGTGGGAAATGATGAAAAGATCAGATACTATGACTTTACAAGTCTGTATCCAACAGTTCAGGCAAAACAACAGTACCCAGTTGGCCACCCTCAGATTATCCACAGGGATTTTGATTCCCTAGATAATTATTTTGGGTTCATAAAATGTACTGTGCTCCCGCCAAGAGGCTTGTTCCACCCAGTCTTGCCCTACAGGTGTCAAAACAAGCTCATGTTCCCGCTGTGCAGCAAGTGTGCTGAAAATGTGAACCAGACGTCTGATTGTGCTCATAGTGACAGCGACAGACAGCTGTCAGGAGTGTGGGTCTCGTTTGAGCTTCAGAAAGCGGTTGAAAAGGGGTTTCAGATTGTCAGCATTGACGAGGTGTGGCATTTTCCCAACAAGACAGACACTTTGTTCAAGGGTTATGTCAAAACATTTCTGAAATGCAAACAAGAGGCTTCTGGTTACCCAGGTCATGTCAAAACACCTGATGAACAAAAGAAGTACATTGATGACTACTTTGAAAAAGAGGACATTAAACTGGATGCTAGCAAAATCCGTGTCAACAAGGCTGTCAGGAGTTGCAACAAGTTACTCCTAAACTCTTTGTGGGGCAGATTTAGCATGAGGAACAATATGCCTTCGTGTGAGCTGATCACTGAGCCATCCAGGTTTACACAACTGATGTTCAGTGACCATTACGATGTGAAGCAATTCTGCTTCATATCAGATGATGTGGCTACGGTGCAGTGGCGTCATGCGGACGGTAGGGGGTCCAGAATAAAAGACGTCAATGTTTTCATTGGAGCCATGACTACGGCTCGTGCAAGACTTGTGTTGTATGACCTCCTGGACAAACTGCAGGAACGTGTACTGTATTGTGACACAGATAGTGTTGTTTTTACATCGCAGCCGGGTGATTGGGTTCCTCCTCTGGGTCCCTACTTGGGTGACAGACGACGTAAATGACGGTAATGTGTGTGGACTCCCCGAGGAAGATTACATCACAGAGTTTGTGTCGGGGGGTCCCAAGTGCTACGCGTATCATACGAGCCAGGGCAAGACGCAGATAAAATGCAAAGGCATAACTTTAAACACAAACAACGCCAAAGTGGTTACTCACAAGTCATTGGCAGGTCTAGTACACGCCTTTGTAGCCAATCAGTACACAGGGGCAAACTTGATGACTGTGTCTGAGACCATCAAACGTGATAAAAAGAAGTTTCATTTGAAAAACGAGGCAGTTTTTAAGAAACTCCAGGTGGTGTATGTGACGACCCCTCCACTCCATTAGGTGTCCCGTGTCCTTTTGCTGGTTCCTCTTTGTGTTGCAGGGTGGAGGGTCGTCAGGCTGATGAGCCACACCTGGGCTTGCTGTGGTGGGGATAAAAGCTCCCTCCCTTCACACAGAGGAGGGCTCTCTTCCTTGGCTGGCACACTTGTTTTGGTTTTGTTTGTTGGAGACATTTTCACACACCCACACATGCCTACATTACTGATTACTGAATTTCCACGTTTATTTAGTTATTTATTGTTAGTTTGTCAAATAAATGCCTTTTACTATGTTAAAACTCGTCTGGTCTCCCATTTTTGTTGCAACCTTTGAGCCGGGTTGTAACAGTGTACAATAAGCGTAGAGTATTTCAGGATTACACCACTCTGCCTTATGGATACTAGACTGGACCAGGGTTTTGATGGCAGACTACAGCATCCATTTAGTCTGGTGGTGAGCGGTCCTTCAAATTGTGGAAAGACATTTTTTGTCAAGAATGTTATTGAAAACGCTATGAAAGTTAATTCACATAGGGTTGACAATATTGTTTACATTTACTCATGCTGGCAGCCTTTATATAACCAACTCCTTAAGACTAGGGATATTAACTTTGTGAACGGTTTACCAGAATCTCTGTGTGACGATGTGCTTCTACCTCCAGACAAAAATAATCTACTCATCATAGACGATTTGATGAATGATGCCAGTAACAACATAGAAGTACAAAATGTTTTCACCAAATATGTTCGTCGTAGAAATCTCAGTTGTATATATTTAGTACAAAATCTATTTATTCAAGGAAAGTCTAGCCGAACTATTAGTTTAAACACCAACTACCTTGTTTTGTTTAAGAACCCCAGGGATAAATATCAGATTACTTTATTGGGAAGACAGATGTTTCCTGGCAACGCCAAATATTTTTTAGAGTCATTTAATGATGCAACTAGTTCCGCTTAAGGTTATCTACTTATAGATTATAAAGCCAAGACATCCGACTTGTTAAGACTCAGAACAGAGTTGCTATCAGACCAATCGGTTGTGTATATTCCTAAAAAGCAGAGGGGCTGAGCATGTCGTCACGTATGCAGCGGAATTTGGCTCTGTTGGAGTTGTTATATAAATCGAAGCCTCGCATGCAAAAGGTTATTGTGAGTAATGCAAACGCAGACTTTATTCACGCTCTGTGTGAAATAGCTCTCAATGTGGCGCGTGGTAACATTCCTCTGACTGACCGGCAATACAAACAATTGAAAAAGAAGAAGACAATCGTTAGACTCATCGCAGACAGACAAGTCAAGCCTTTTAAAAAGAAAAAGTCTATAAACCAGTCAGGTGGATTTTTATTACCCCTGCTAGGTGCAGCTATTCCTTTTATAGCAGGTTTTCTAAACCGTCAGTAAAATGGAACACACCCAAAAAATGTTTTTGGTCCCTCAACAACAATTGGATGCCTTAAAGCAACAGCAGCAGCAGCAGCAGGAGCAAAACAGCGGATCCATAAGACAAGCGGTGCAAAATGAACTAGATAGAGCCATGGTTGACGTATTGAAACTACCTGACACGGACATGTATGAGAAGGCCAAAAAATATTCTAGTATTCTCCAACGCTACCTGTCTATGGTGAGACAGGGTGAACGGGAAAAGGGGGTTTTGACCTTATCATTACCTGGAAGTGAAAGTAGTGATACGGCTGGCTCAAGTCTCGGCGTTACAAAAGGGATCGATGATGTTGATAGTTCAAAAAAGGATCCAATATTAGAAGAGGTTTTAAAACACATGCCCAAAAGAAGCATGAAAAACGCTGAGTGTATATATTGGACGCAATAACCCGAGCAAACAATTTGATATCTTGGACAGAACAGGGGGAAATTGTTATTAACAATCAACCGATCAGGGGTACACACTTGTACGATTTGGTAAAAAGTGTCACTGCATCACATCATACATCGGACAGCTCTAGACCTCTGGGGTGTCAATATAATGTTGAATATAAAGTCAACCCTTTTTGAATATGACATAGAAAAAACACACAATGCTGACCACAGGTGATAGCGTGTTTATCCTGAACCTGTCTTCCAGAATATGCCACATCTCTACAGTTTTTCGCCAGGAACCTCTTTATTTCCGGCGGAAAATTGCTCCATTCAGGGGGATTACCAAAACTGTCAAAGAAACATCCTTGTTTGTGTTTTGTAATATAAATACCAGCCAATGCTCACCAGGCATGTTAGAGGGATCGGTGTTTACGATCAGCATAGCGGGGAGCTTAAAAACATTGTGTTTAGGGAGTTGATCGCACGCTAAAACACCCAAAAAATTTGTACCCTTAATAATTATTTTTCTATCAACACTAGTTAGTTCTATAGTATTCATAGTGTTTTTAGTAGTAGTCCATAAGCACTTGTCTTCTGTTTGAAATCTCAATAACTGAGTCAAAAACAGAATATCAAATTAACGGTGTGTGGCAGAGGGTTTCTAAAGCGGACTTCCATCCTCACATTGCCTGTTTTAATTAACGAGACGTTCCCTGAACACCCCTCGTCCGGTTCCAGGTTGAAACAGAATAATGAATAACCAGTGCCAAAATCTTGTCTTGATATGGCCAGTGATCTGTCTTTTAGGTGGCGGCCGGTGGTTTGTATCAGTTGGTAATACTCTCTTGTGTACTGGCCTCTCTGAAAATGTGGCTGAAATGGTTTTGCGGGGTAAGATTGTCCATCGGCATATAGACACATAAACTCTGCGTCGTAGTGGTGGAAATTAAACGGATTACGTGTATAACTCCCTGTATATCCTTCGTTATCCACAAATGCTATGATAACAAGTTTAGGGATATGACCTATGTAGAGATTTTCCTGGTTGCACACCATTGTACCAGCTGGGATGGAGAAAGTCTTCAATGACACTGTGTCTATAGCATATTTAGCATTAGTGTGCTGTGAGCCAACCTGACTGTGGGTGCAACAGACACTTTCTTTACAAATACACTGGCTGACACAATCTTAAACTGGTATTGTGCATTTGCAGCAGTCATTAGAGAGAATTCATCTTTGGACCGTATAAATTTCAGTGAAATATCCACACCGTTTAGCAAGAGTTTTTCTTGAAAAAACAAATCTGCATGTATTAGGGCAATTAATTCGACGATGCGGCCGTCTCCTATGTACTGTCCTCTTGACACCAAACCTTGATTGTCTCCTTCAATCGATGCATCATCCATGTGATTACCGGTGTCTTTACTAAACAGAGCTGTGCTAAACTGTGTATCCAGTGTGTCTTTTCCATAGTTAATCAAACATTCAATTATTCCACGGTATGGATATGTGTTGGAGGATTGGGTTATAAGCCTGTCCCCCAACATTATATCCACCTGTGAGAAAAGGGTGCATCCTGGATAGTTTATAAAACCCACATTGGCATCGTTAGCCAGGTTTGTACCATCGGCATTTATAATCTTCACACGCGTAAACAGATAAGTATCATTTAGGTCAAAGTAATCCTCTCCACTGGCTGATATGTAAAACTCCAGAGGGCCGGTGTCTGTAATCGCCGATACCGGGGGGATTTCAACAAAGGTCGATTTTTCAATAGAAGTCTGAGTGTACGGTACAGTAAACAGATCCAGTTCTGTCTTCACGCATTCTTCCGACTGACTATGAATGAGTGCCATGGTTATTTTTTCACAGATTTTAACCTAAAAATTACTCTTTTGACAATAACCCAGGGCGTCTGTTCGGAGCTCTTCTACCTTTGGTGGTTGACTTCTTTTTGGCACCTCGGGGTTTTTTAGCAGCTCTTTTACGTTTTTTAGACACAGGACGGCTACGCCCATATCCTGGTGGGGGTCTTTTCAGTCGTCTCCAGCTATATACCGTCAGTCCATTTCCCTCCTGCTTTCCTGACATGGTTTTTCTGGCTATATTGGACACAACGTCCCCAAAGATGTTTGTGGCAGCTGTTTTTAAATGAGGCTTGGCTATACTGAAACCTCTTTTTAATAAGGGCACAGCCATCCTAAACAAATTGCGAAAAATACCTCCTAATCCGTTTCCGTACTGCATACTCGATCCGATAAACCCCGGTAATTCGCTACCACCAGCTTGATTAAGATAGTAGGACATATACCGGGCGTCATCGCGTGTGTATGGTGTGCGCATCATTTTACTTTTTTTTTTTTTCAATTCACACTTAGAAATACTGCTTCACTGGTCTGAAGTGTAATTTGACAAAGATCTTTAACCTTTCCCTGTCCAAAGCCATCATCCCATCCTGCCTGAAATCAACAACAATAATCCCACTGCCAAAGAAACCTGTCGTCAGCGGCCTCAACGACTACCGTCCAGTCGCACTAACCCCAGTCATCATGAAGTGCCTCGAGAAGCTGGTCCAGCAGCGCATCAAAGCCAGCCTCCCAGCCACCTTCGACCCACATCAATTCGCCTATAGATCAAATAGGTCTTCTGAGGACGCCATCACTACTGCCCTACACACCGCACTGCTCCACCTCGAACGGCAGGGCAGCTAAGTGAGGATGCTCTTCATAGACTACAGCTCAGCATTCAACACAGTCATCCCGGACAGACTGTTCTCCAAGATGACTGACTTAGGACTCCCCCAACACATCTGTCACTGGATCAAGGACTTCCTGACTAACCGCCCCCAGACGGTCAGATTAGGCCCCCACACCTCCTCCACCCTCACACTCAGCACTGGAGCCCCACAAGGCTGCGTGTTGAGCCCCCTTCTCTACGCCCTCTACACTCACGACTGCACCCCCACCCACCCTACCAACACCATCATCAAGTTTGCGGATGACACAACTGTGGTCGGACTCATCTCAGGAGATGATGAGACCGCCTACAGGGATGAAGTCCAAAAACTGGAAGGGTGGTGCACGGAAAACAATCTGGCCCTGAACGCTTCCAAAACGAAAGAAATCATAATAGACTTTCGTAAACACAGCACAGATCACACAGCACTGTACATCAGCGGAGATTGTGTGGAGAGGGTCCCTGCCTTCAAATTCCTGGGAACACACATTGCTGAGGATCTCTCCTGGACTACAAACACCACGGCGGCAGTCAAAAAGGCACAGCAGCGGCTCTACTTTCTGAGGATCCTCAGGAAGAACAACCTGCAAGAGCAGCTGCTTGTGTCTTTCTACTGTTGCTCCATCCAGAGTGTGCTGACGTACTGCATCTCCACGTGGTACACCAGCAGCTCAGCAGCACACAAAAAAGCCCTTCAGAGGGTCATCAACTCCGCACAAAAAATCATTGGCTACCAACTGCCCTCTCTAGAGGAGCTTTACACCACCCGCTGCCTCAGCAGAGCAGCCAACATCCTGAAGGACCCTTCCCACCCTGGACATCAGCTGTTCGAACTGCTGCCCTCTGGTAGACGGTTCAGGTCCATCACATCACGGACTAACAGACTCAGGGACAGCTTCTACCCCAGCGTCATACGTGAGCTGAACACCGCCAGTCACTCACACAAAAACTGAACAGAAAGGACCGGATCAAAACACTGTCAGACACTTATCAGGACTCTTACATTTTTAAATCCTACCGCACTTTATTTACATTTACATCCTACCGCACTTTATTTACACTTACATCCTACCGCACCTTATTTACATCCTACCGCACCTTATTTTTTTCAGATATATCATCTCTTGTGATTATCTACTGCACTACTGATTAATGTGAAATATATTTACCATTATTACTGTGCAATAACTACTGCCTCGACCATACTGTATTGTATTGTATATATTGTATCATAGGCCAACCTTTCTAGATATATATATATATATATATATATATATATATATATATATTTACTTTTCTTTTATATATATATATATATATATATTTACTTATTTTATAGTACTTTAGGTTAAACTTCTTTTATACTGTATGTTATGCGTGATTGCACCATCAGGACTGCTTCAAATTTCGCTGTACTTTGTATAGTGACAATAAAGGAATCTTGAATCTTGACAATCACTTTCCCGTATGTGAAAGGCATATACCGGTTTTGATCGTCTTTTAATGAGATCTCTATATCGTCAATATTTGATTTGGAGAGCGACGTGTAGTGTGGCTTGTCATAAGTCAGAGCGGGCATACGGCGAGCCTCGTCCGACACATTTATACAGCGGAGAAGCGGTACATAACTATCACCCGCCAGCTGATAATCCACAATGTCACTATAAACAAATATATTATAACATCCTCCATGAATGTCGGCGGGGTGTGGTGCAGCGTAGTGCTTCCTAGAATTTGGGATTAATGGTTTTGTAAACAGCACCCCCGGATTGAAACCCAGTATTTCAGCCAATTTTCCTTTAAATGTTGTAATAGTTCCCTCTGCCCCCAAAAAATAAACATGATTCGTAATATGGTTATACATTAGAGTTAAGCGGGCTATAGGTGGGTAAATGAGGCATTTCGAATTAAATTCTTTTACTAGTCTAGGTATAGAATCATAAAAACCAACAGATAGTGTTATAGTAATTATCTGCTTTGATTTATAATCATAGATAACCACATCTGAATCAGAGGCGGGGAAATTAGCCCAGACCCTAGGATATTGTAACTCAATAACTCCCACCTCGTATGGTTCGTTCAGAACAATTGACTTTGCTAGTTTTGTCCTGTAGCGCCATATCTTGTTATTCGGGTATATCTGTAATGATGCATTACTAGGTAGTGTAACATAAAACCCGTTCCTCTCCATAGCTCTGCCACGGATATGCCTCGATTCAAAAGTGAAGCATGTGCGGTCAGCCCACGTCTTTTATGGAGTATCAACAATATCTTTTTCAGAGAGCCATGAGTTAAATCTTTCAGGCCATCCCAAGCATTTCACAAGGACCAGATTTTTACGTCCTGATTTTTTTTTGGCCAGTATTTTCTCTATTTTAAACATTTTGTTTTTATCGATAATTACCAATTGTAATTCAGGCTCATAAAACGTGCCTTCCAACACCTCCCCATCACAATCAGCTAGTCTATACACAGGGGGTCTCTGGTTATGCGCTCCGTTATTATGAAATATTCATCTGTGAACGTTTGTTCATAACCTTTTCTAAAAACACCCCTGAGTTTCGAAATTCTCACTGTATTCCCGACACTGTATTTAAAAGACACCTTTTTCTGAGGTTTCAGCTTGTACAAGTTGTTAAAGACTGTCTTCTCATTGTCTTTATTTACGGCGGCAGGAGGCATTTTTATCGACCTATGATGTGAATTGTTGTAAGCATCAACAAGGTCCTGGATTATGTCGACATATCGGCGTGAATTAACACTTGTTAAATATCTCCACATCCGCGTCTTGAAAGTTCTGTTAAAGCGCTCCACCACACTAGCCTTAGTTTCGTTCGATGTCGAAAAATGTTTGATTTCATACTGGCTCAATACCCGTTGAAACTGTTTATTATAAAACTCTGTGCCTTTGTCCGTTTGGATCCTTGAGGGCACCCGGCCCTGGCTCAGGATGCTTTTAAAAGCATTTGTGACAACCCCCGCTGATTTGTTTTTAAGACACCTGACCCACGCAAATTTAGAAAATACATCAATACACGTTAACAAGTATCGTACGTTGTCGTTTTCAATAGAATATTCACTCATATCGACTAGATCAATCTGGAACTGTTTGTCGATGCCACTAACCAAAACCCTATTCCTAGGAACATTTTGAGCCGCCTTGGTGTGTAGAGTATACACATCTTGTCCCAATAAAAAGCGTTTAACATCAGGTAGCGCTGGCGTCACCCTGTACAATCCCCGACCGCTTTGTGAAGTTTATACACACTACCAAGACCCTCAGGATGAGCGGGGTCATAATAAATCTCTTTCAATGTGTTCTCCATGCTGTAAATGAATCGTAAACGACAACATAGTGTTTGTTACACAACCTTTTTATTAGATTCTCTGATCATAACAAAAACATCTTCATACATCAACATCATTGGCTATCAAAATAAGAAGAAAGAAAAAAAGGGTAAACAGATGGTATCAAAACAGAACGGTATCAAAAATAACCACTGATATGTTCCTCTATGGTGAGTCCTCCAAGCCATACAATATATGCATAGTTGAAGAATGTCTCATGATCATGCACGGGGTCGATGTCCAGATTTTCTTTTATGTGCGAGAATTCTTCATAAAGTTCCAGCGCCGGGATTTCGGCTGCACCGACAAGTTTCTCCACTGAATGCTCGCTATATGTAATTTCCATCAATAGGTACTGTAGTGCAATTCCCAGGCTGGGGTAGAACACTATATCGCATATTTCAGCATAATAACTGTCCAAGACTTCGTAGTGATTGAATAAGCAGGAGTGTTGGAGCTGACTCGGGTGGTCAATTTCACAGCCATTGCATTGTTTTTTTGCCGCTTCCCATGCAACAGCCTTGAAACGTCGTCTCAAAAATTCTTTAATGAGGTCCAGACCATTTTGTGTTAGTCGCGGTTCCTCACGTGGCACCAGCGGGGATATCGCAAGTGGCGAAATAGGCCCATCCACCGCCTGCTCCCCATCTGGAGCAACCATGTATAGCGTATCATCTTGTGTTCCAGTCAGGTCTATCACAGCATCATCATCATCATCATCATCATCATCATCATCTTGTGTTCCAGTCAGGTCTATCACAGAATCATCATCATCATCATCATCATCATCATCATCATCATCATCATCATCATCATCATCATCTTTTGCTACGGTCAGATCTATCACAGCATCATCATCATCATCATCATCATCATCATCATCATCATCATCATCATCATCATCATCATCATCAGCATCATCTTGTGTTCCGGTCAGGTCTATCATCATCATCATCATCATCATCATCATCATCATCATCATCATCATCATCATCATCATCATCATCTTTTGCTACAGTCAGGTCTAACAAAGAAATCAGAGTAAAAAAGTCTGAAGAATGTCTGATTAAAAATGTCCGAGTAAAAAGTAAAAAAAAAAAGAAGTCAGAGTAAAAAAAGTGTGAAAAAGTCAGAGTAAAAAAAGTCTGAAAAATGTCAGAGGAAAAAAGTAAAAAAAAAAGATGTCAGAGGAAAAAATTCTGAAAAATGTCTGAGTAAAAATGTCTGGAAAACTCTCAGAGTAAAAAAGTAAAAAAAAAAGAAGTCATAGTAAAAAAGTCTGAAAAATTTCCGAGTAATAAAAGTCTGAAAAAAAGAAGTCTGAAAATATCAGAAAAAAAGTCTGAAAAATGTCCATGTTAATATAGTGTGAAAAATGTCTGAAAAAAGAAGTATGAAAAATGTCGGAGTAAAAAAGTGTGAAAAATGTCCGAGTAAAAGCGTCTTTGAGCTCCGGAAAAGCGCTATAGAAATCGAATATATTATTAAAAAAGTTTGAAAATGTCGGAGTAAAAAAAGTCTGAAAAATGTCGGAGTAAAAAAAGTCTGAAAAAATGTCCGAGTAATAAAAGTCTGAAAAATAGAAGTCTGAAAAATGTCCGAGTAAAAAGGTAAAAAAAAAGAAGTCCTAGTAACAAAGTGTGAAAAAAGTCAGAGTAAAAAAAGTCTGAAAAATGTCTGTGTAAAAGTAAAAAAAAAAGAAGTCTGAAAAATGTCCGAGTAAAAGAAGTCTGAAAAATGTCTGAGTAAAAATGTCCAAGTAAAAAAAGTCTGAAAAATATCCGAGTAAAAAAGTCAAAAAATAAGAAGTCAGAGTAAAAAAAGTCTGAAAAATGTCTGAGTGAAAAAGTCAGAAAAATGTCTGAGTAAAAAAGTTTAAAAAAATGTCCGAGTACAAAAGCATAAAAAAAAGAAGTCTGAAAAATGTCTGAGTAAAAATGTCTGAAAAATGTCCGAGTAAAAAAGTAAAAAAAAAAGAAGTCCGAGTATAAAGTTTGAAAAATCTCAGAGTAAAAAAAGTCTGAAAAATGTCTGAGTGAAAAAGTCTGAAAAATGTCTGAGTAAAAAAGTAAAAAAAAATGGAGTCAGAGTAAAAAAGTGTGAAAACAGTCAGATTAAAAAAAGTGTGAAAAATGTCAGAGTAGAAACGAAAAAAAAAAAGAATTCCGAGTAAAAAAGTGTGAAAAATGTCCGAGTAAAAAAGTGTGAAAAATGTCCGAGTAAAAAAGTGTGAAAATGTCTGAATAAAAAAAGGCTGAAAAATGTCCCGTTATAAAAAGTGTGAAAAATGTCGGAGTAAAAAAAGTCTGAAAAATGTCGGAGTAAAAAAAGTCTGAAAAAATGTCCGAGTAATAAAAGTCTGAAAAATAGAAGTCTGAAAAATGTCTGAGTAAAAAGGTAAAAAAAAAAAAAAAGAAGTCAGAGTAAAAAAGTGTGAAAAAAGTCAGAGTAAAAAAAGTTTGAAAAATGTCAGAGTAAAAAAAGTCTGAAAAATGTCTGAATGAAAAAATCTGAAAAATGTCTGAGTAAAAAAGTTTAAAAAAATGTCCGAGTACAAAAGCATAAAAAAAAGAAGTCTGAAAAATGTCTGAGTAAAAATGTCTGAAAAATGTCCGAGTAAAAAAGTAAAAAAAAAAGAAGTCCGAGTATAAAGTTTGAAAAATCTCAGAGTAAAAAAAGTCTGAAAAATGTCTGAGTGAAAAAGTCTGAAAAATGTCTGAGTAAAAAAGTAAAAAAAAAAGAAGTCAGAGAAAAAAGTGTGAAAAAAGTCAGAGTAAAAAAAGTGTGAAAAATGTCAGAGTAGAAACGAAAAAAAAAAAAGAATTCCGAGTAAAAAAGTGTGAAAAATGTCCGAGTAAAACAGTGTGAAAAATGTCCGAGTAAAAAAGTGTGAAAATGTCTGAATAAAAAAAGTCTGAAAAATGTCGGAGTAAAAAAGTCTGAAAAAATGTCCGAGTAATAAAAGTCTGAAAAATAGAAGTTTGAAAAATGTCTGAGTAAAAAGGTAAAAAAAAAAAATAGTCCTAGTAACAAAGTGTGAAAAAAGTCAGAGTAAAAAAGTCTGAAAAATGTCTCAGTGTAAAAGTAAAAAAAAAAGAAGTCTGAAAAATGTCCGAGTAAAAGAAGTCTGAAAAATGTCTGAGTAAAAATGTCCAAGTAAAAAAAGTCTGAAAAATATCCGAGTAAAAAAGTCAAAAAATAAGAAGTCAGAGTAAAAAAAGTCTGAAAAATGTCTGAGTGAAAAAGTCAGAAAAATGTCTGAGTAAAAAAGTTTAAAAAAATGTCCGAGTACAAAAGCATAAAAAAAAGAAGTCTGAAAAATGTCTGAGTAAAAATGTCTGAAAAATGTCCGAGTAAAAAAGTAAAAAAAAAAGAAGTCCGAGTATAAAGTTTGAAAAATCTCAGAGTAAAAAAAGTCTGAAAAATGTCTGAGTGAAAAAGTCTGAAAAATGTCTGAGTAAAAAAGTAAAAAAAAATGGAGTCAGAGTAAAAAAGTGTGAAAACAGTCAGAGTAAAAAAAGTGTGAAAAATGTCAGAGTAGAAACGAAAAAAAAAAAGAATTCCGAGTAAAAAAGTGTGAAAAATGTCCGAGTAAAAAAGTGTGAAAAATGTCCGAGTAAAAAAGTGTGAAAATGTCTGAATAAAAAAAGGCTGAAAAATGTCCCGTTATAAAAAGTGTGAAAAATGTCGGAGTAAAAAAAGTCTGAAAAATGTCGGAGTAAAAAAAGTCTGAAAAAATGTCCGAGTAATAAAAGTCTGAAAAATAGAAGTCTGAAAAATGTCTGAGTAAAAAGGTAAAAAAAAAAAAAAAGAAGTCAGAGTAAAAAAGTGTGAAAAAAGTCAGAGTAAAAAAAGTTTGAAAAATGTCAGAGTAAAAAAAGTCTGAAAAATGTCTGAATGAAAAAATCTGAAAAATGTCTGAGTAAAAAAGTTTAAAAAAATGTCCGAGTACAAAAGCATAAAAAAAAGAAGTCTGAAAAATGTCTGAGTAAAAATGTCTGAAAAATGTCCGAGTAAAAAAGTAAAAAAAAAAGAAGTCCGAGTATAAAGTTTGAAAAATCTCAGAGTAAAAAAAGTCTGAAAAATGTCTGAGTGAAAAAGTCTGAAAAATGTCTGAGTAAAAAAGTAAAAAAAAAAGAAGTCAGAGAAAAAAGTGTGAAAAAAGTCAGAGTAAAAAAAGTGTGAAAAATGTCAGAGTAGAAACGAAAAAAAAAAAGAATTCCGAGTAAAAAAGTGTGAAAAATGTCCGAGTAAAACAGTGTGAAAAATGTCCGAGTAAAAAAGTGTGAAAATGTCTGAATAAAAAAAGTCTGAAAAATGTCGGAGTAAAAAAGTCTGAAAAAATGTCCGAGTAATAAAAGTCTGAAAAATAGAAGTTTGAAAAATGTCTGAGTAAAAAGGTAAAAAAAAAAAATAGTCCTAGTAACAAAGTGTGAAAAAAGTCAGAGTAAAAAAGTCTGAAAAATGTCTCAGTGTAAAAGTAAAAAAAAAAGAAGTCTGAAAAATGTCCGAGTAAAAAAAGTCTGAAAAATGTCTGAGTAAAAATGTCAAAAAATAAGAAGTCAGAGTAAAAAAAGTCTGAGAAATGTCAGAGTAAAAAAGTCTGAACAATTTCGAGTAAAAAAATCTGAAAAATAGAAGTCTGAAAAATTTCAGAAAAGAAGTCTGGAAAAATGTCTCAGTAAAAAAGTCTATAAAAACAGAAGTCTGAAAAATGTCCGAGTAAAAAAGTGTGTAAAATGTCTGAATAAAAAAAGTCTGAAAAATGTCTGGATATAAAAAGTGTGAAAAATGTCCGAGTAAAAAAATTTGAAAAATGTCCGAGTAAAAAGTATAAAAAGTCTGAAAAAAAGAAGTCTGATAAATATCAGAAAAATGTCTGAGTGAAAAAGTCTGAAAAATGTCTGAGTAAAAATGTCCGAGTAAAAAAAGTCTGAAAAATGTCTGAGTGAAAAAGTCTGAAAAATGTCTGAGTAAAAAAGTATAAAAAAAAGAAGTCATAAAAACGTCATAGTATAGTATGTCGAAAAATGTCATTAAATAAAACGTCATAGTATAGTTTGTCGAAAAAATCTATTAAAAAAACGTCATAGTATAGTATGTCGTAAAATTTCCTGAAAAAAAGGTCATAGTATAGTATGTTGACAAATTTCATGAAAAAAACTTCATAGTATAGTATGTTGACAAATTTCATTAAAAAAAATTCATAGTATATTATGTCGAAAAATTTCATGAAAAAAAAGGTCATAGTATAGTATGTCGTAAAATTTCATTAAAAAAACGTCATAGTATAGTATGTCGACAAATTTCATTAAAAAAACGTCATAGTATAGTATGTCGTAAAATTTCCTGAAAAAAAAGTCATAGTATAGTACGGCTAACTTTTCCTGAAAAAAAAGTCATAGTACAGTATGTCGAAAAATTTCTTGAAAAAAACGTCCTTGTATAGTATGTCGAAATTTTTTGCAAAAGAAAGGCATAGTATAGTATTTTGAAAAACTTTCCTGTAAAAAACGTCATGGTATAGTATGTCGAAAAATTTCATGAAAAATATCGTCATAGTATAGTATGCCGAAAAATTTCATTAAAAAAACGTCATAGTATAGTATGTCGACAAATTTCATTAAAAAAACGTCATAGTATAGTATGTCGAAAATTTTTGCAAAAAAAAGACAAAGTATAGTATGGCTAAAAATTTCATAAGAAAAAACCTCATAGTATAGAATTTCAAAAAATTTCATTAAAAAAAACTTCACATTATAGTATGTCGAAATGTTTTGCGAAAACAAGTCATAGTATAGTATGTCGGAATTTTTGGCGAAAAAAAGTCATAGTATAGTTTGTCGAAAAATTTCATTAAAAAAACGTCATAGTATAGTATGTCAAGATTTTTTGCAAAAAAAAACCTCATAGTATAGTATGTGGAAAAATTTCATGAAAAAAAACGTCACAGGGCAGTATGTCGTAAAATTTCCAGAAAAAAACGTCATTGTATAGTATGTCGAAATTTTATTCGAAAAAAAAGTCATAGTATAGTATGTCGAAAAAAAGGAAAAGCAGCAAATCGTCACATTTGTGAAGCTTGAAACATGAAATGATTTTGCTTAATAAATGACATAATCAAAAATAGTTGCCAATTAATTTCAGTCAATCGATTAATAAGTTAATCGACTAATCGTTTCAGCTGTGCATTTTCATATGTTTGTAAAGTAACTAACTGAAGCTGTCAGATAAATGTAGAGCGTAAATGCAGATAAATGGAATAAAAAGCACAACTTCTCCCTCTGAAATGTTCTGGAGTAGAAGTATAAATGTACTGGAGTAGAAGTATAAATGTTCTGGAGTAGAAGTATGAAGTGGCATGATAGGAAAATACTCAAGTACTTAAAATCTAGTACTTGAGTAAATGTACTTTCTAACACTGTGTAACGTTAGACCATCAAATCAGCAGAAAAACAGGAGATTGATTTATAGAAAATAATCTATTTAAATCACAATATTAGTAAGAAAAATC
>CAKAOJ020000673.1:0-70418 GCA_916701645.2 Sebastolobus alascanus | reverse complement strand
TCTGAGATTTACAGAATAAAGTCATAACTTTACGAGAAAAAAAGTCGTAATATTACGAGAATAAAGTCATAACTTTACGAGAAAAAAGTCGTTATATTACGAGAATAAAGTCATAACTTTACGAGAATAAAGTCATAATATTACAAGAATAAAGTCATAACTTTACGAGAAAAAAAGTCAAAACTTTACGAGAACAAAAGTCGTAATATTACGAGAATAAAGTCATAACTTTACGAGAATAAAGTCATAATATTACAAGAATAAAGTCAGAACTTTACGAGAAAAAAGTCATAATATTACGAGAATAAAGTCATAATATTACAAGAATAAAAGTCGTAATATTATGAAAATAAAGTTGTAACTTTACGAGAAAAAAAGTCGTAATATTATGAGAATAAGTCATAACTTTACGAGAATAAAGTCATAATATTACAAGAATAAAGTCAGAACTTTACGAGAAAAAAAGTCATAATATTACGAGAAAAAAGTCATAATATTACGAGAATAAAGTCGTAATATTACGAGAATAAAGTCATAACTTTATGAGAAAAAAAGTCGTAATATTATAAGAATAAGTCATAACATTACGAGAATAAAAGTCGTAATATTATGAAAATAAAGTTGTAACTTTACGAGAAAAAAAGTCGTAATATTATGAGAATAAGTTATAACTTTACGAGAACAAAAGTCGTAATATTACGAGAATAAAGTCATAACTGTACAAGAAAAAAAATTGTAATATTATGAGAATAAAGTCATAACTATATGAAAAAAAGTCATAATATTATGAGAATAAAGTCATAACTTTACGAGAACAAAAGTCGTAATATTAGAGAATAAAGTCATAACTTTAGGAGAACAGAAGTCGTAATATTAGAGAATAAAGTCCCCATAAAGTCCCGCATGTGGCTCCGGAGCTGCAGGTTGCTGACCTCTGGTTTAGGCAGTGCTTTGTCTTTTTGGATTGTCATATGTTGGTAAAGCCCCAAAGCAACTACAATAAGTGAACCGAACATAACAGCTGTGACTACACTCTGTCCGTTCCCTTATTTCTTGATGGATTTATTTACACAGATGCTTTAATATTTTCATTTCTTTATTATAATATAACCAATGAGTGCATGATGACGGGATGTTAACAGATCATCAGCTACTAAAGGTGATTTTCAAATGCACATGCGTATAGTGTGTAAATGTTGTCTTCTGTGTGTATGAATCATTTCTAAGACTCGAAGAGTGTCCGACCCACCTTGGTCTCCGAGCAGGCCACGATGCTGAACCTGCTGAACAGACGCACTAGAGCCATTTGGATTTCCAGCTGGGCGAGCCTCATTCCCACACAGTTACGGGGACCGGCCCCGAACGGCAGGTATACGAAGGGATGTCGACTGGCCTTGGCCTCTGGTGTGAACCTGGAGATTAACCACAACTTATATATTATGGATGAATTAAAAGCAGTGGAGAATAGGAGTCAATCAGTATTAAAATAGTGTGTTTCATTTAGATCAGAGGTCAGAGGTCAGCAACCTGCAGCTCTTTAGCTCCTCTCCAGAGGCTCCCTGTGGATTTATAAACATGGAAATTTTTTGTTTACATTTTCATTTTTATTCATCATTGTTGTAGGTCTATGGTACGACGGTACGACGGAGCATTAGGGCCACATTGAGGAAAAAAAAAAAATCTGAGATTTAGAGAATAAAGTCATAATATTACGAGAATGAAGTCATAGGTTTACGAGAATAAAGTCATCGGTTTACGAGAAAAAAAGTCGGAATATTATGAGAATAAAGTAGTAATATTATAATAGTAATTTTACGTGTTATTTTCTTTTTTTTCTCATAAAGTTATGACTTTATTCTGGTAATATTACGACATTTTTTCTCGTAATATTATGACTTTATTCTGTAAATCTCAGATGTTTTTCCCTCAATGTGACCCTAATACTCCGTAGTACATTAACACTTTGGCCCTCACTGCATTAGACTTATATTCTATATACTTAGACTATAAACTGTGTTACCTTCATCACAATGATCAAATGTTTTGCGGCCCCAGACAGATTTTTTTTTTTGTTGCCTAAAATGTCTCTTTTGATAGTGAAGGTTGCTGACCCCTGACCCCTGACCCCTGACCCCTGGTATATGGGCTGCTGTCTTCATGTAAATCATAGTTTGTACAGTATTTATCAGCTTTATGACTCTGTGGGAGCTTCATATGTTAACAGTTTTTCTAGCTTACTTTTTTAACAAAAGCCTGAAACAAATCCAACAAACTGACGATGATGATGATGAGGAAGGTCCCCTTCCATTTCCTTTATCTCTGGCACTAAGATGAAGCACTTTCACATTTATCCTTCAGATAGATGATACAAAACAATCTGCATTGGAAAGATCTCAGGATGGTTTTTGCAATTGAACATGTTTATTCAACACTGGGCTGTAATTTAAAAGAGCAAAGTGATTATTATTATTATTATTATTATTATTATTAAGTGATTATGGATGTGGAGTTAACACCAACCAGTGCTCCTATTGAGAGAGTGGTGATCAATACCCTGACGAGCCAGTAGAGGTCACTGGCTAGTCGAACCAGTGCTGGTAGAAGAGGGAATAACACCAGGTAGGCATCGGTCAGGCTTTCTCAAATGAACCAGAGCAACATGCGCCCAGCTTGTTATTATCTGTATAGAAAACACTTTTCATAAAGAGCAGAGACCACGTGTAAAAATCTGTGATACATCTGCTAGAATCTAAGCTCACACTCCTCAAGAAGAGACACTGAATCCTGCTGGTTTTCTGGATACTGCTGCCTCGTTTCAAGATACTGAAAGGTGTTTGATAAAAGGTCTGTAGCAGGAGCTACAGAGGCCATGGACACCTTGTCTGACCAACTACTCTCTATATTTTATTAGCAATAAAAATAAGATGGCATGCTGTGATAATATATATTCATCTAAGACTGGACATACTGATCAAGTAATAAAAGTAGAATCCTTTCAGTAAAACACAGTACTGAACAATCCTGATGACCTTTTCACTGCAGTAAACCAAAGGCTGAGACGAACAAAACAAACACGATGTAAAGATTAACATTAACATATTTGGGGGTTACATGGCACATGAAATAATAGGCTCATTGGAGACAAGCCAGGCCTGCACAGAATCGATCACCGGTTAGATTTGTGTCCGACTTCATGCCGACTCGCTCTGACGTCATGCACACGTGGGAAACGATAACCTCACGAGATCGAGGCGGCCGCAGTTTTTAGAGCCAGGTGCTACAGTTGCTCTCCACCGACTGCAAGACCCAGTGCATTATGGGAAACACCTCGTCTGATCAGAGAGCTGATTGGCTCTTAGTTTTGACAGCAAACACCAGAGGCCTGTTCTACGAAGAGAGTTCATCATACCCAGGGTATCTTCTCGTTATCTTCACTAACCCTAACAAACGAGATCCCGCTAAGCGGTCCTATGAAGGTGGTTATCAACTCTGTAAGTCAACCCAGGGTTTCTCAGTCTGGTTATGAGCGTGTTCACATGAACAGGGAGGTGTTTACAGCATCTGAACAATCACAGACATGGACAAGTCTGCTGTCAGCAGACAGACAGGCAGAGCGGCACATTTTACAAAGGAAGAGCAAACTATATTAGACAAATACGAAGAAGTTAAACACTTAATCCAGACTAACAGTAACACAGGTGAAGCTGCCAAATGCAGGAAGGACAGCTGGTGAAAGAAAAAACTCCAGATGTGTGAATGATTAAATTAACAGACTTATTAATTTAACGGAACACTCAAAAGTCAGATATAGTCGTCTAGATATAAATATCTTTTAGGAGTGTTAAGGATGAATGGATTACACTCCATTATGCCCTTTGATAGCATTGTTGTGTGTATGACTATTTCAGCCTTCTTTCAGCTGCGTCCTCGTCTCTGGCGGTGTGAAACGGACTCAAGACCAAGTAGAAAAAATAAATATAAAAACATAATTCAAAGCAGTAAACACCCACAGCATAAATCCAGCTGTCCTTCCTGTATTTGTCAGTTTAAACTGTGTTGTTTTTAGTCTGGATTATGACTTAAACTTCTTCATATTTGTGTAATATTATCATACGATCCGCACACTGAGCTCTGATTGGTCAGTAGACGGTGCTTTTATATGAGTTGATCTCTTATCTGGAACATAACCTGCTCTGGAGCAGGTCAGGTGTTCAGCATCAGTTACCATGGTGATCTACCCCGATAAGAAGTGATCCACCTTCGTAGGACTGAAAACCCTGAAGTTACCTCGATAACCACAAATCCTGCTTCGTAGTTCAGACCTCTGGTGTTTTAGAAAGTCACAACTTTCTGTGTAATTGTAATATTTAACACTAGATTGTAGTTTATTAGTCTCATGTTGAAGGTTTCATCTGTTAAACACATCTGGTGTGGTTGATAATAATATTTATTAAAGCTGCAAGCAGCGATGAACGGGCCCTCGCACCTTCCCGCACCTCGGTGGTACTGGCGGGACGCCAATCGACACACCCGTACATTTCAGTGACCATCAGACACTGCACGCACACGTTAGACTTTATTTCCTGCGTAGATTGAGTGGCACAGGAAATGACGTATTTCAATTTTTTCACCACTTCCTGTGTCCGCTATGTGTCGCTAGAGAACACACGCTAAACATGCATTATGTTGCTCATTATCAAGTGTAGACCACACATTGTACATTTCATGTGAATCGGATTATGTTTGTCACATAACGCTGACTTCCTGTTGCCAGTAGGTGGCGCTATGAATAGGAGACAATACTAACATGTAGATGTTCTCAGGCCTGAACTCTTATGAAGTAGATCAAGTTTGGGGCAGATTTGACCAAGTACATCGAGCTAAAAAGTCAATATCTTGAAAACGAAATAAGATATCAACAAGCTTTTAGCAACTTTTGATGAGCCTGGTCCAATAATGATCCACAGAAAATTTGGTAGCAATCGTCAATACGGTAAATTGAGCTCACTTTCCCTTTAATTTTTCCCTTTAATCTAGTTTTGAGATAGTGCGCTCCGGTGAACCTGGCGTGCCTGAATGTGCGCACGCCTGAACCTGCAGTACACTTAAGAGTCCTGGTTTGGGGGTTTGAAAATATGATCACCCTAACATAAGCTAAAGGTAAACTGCTTATTAACAGGTCTCTTGAATTATATCACAACATAAGCATTAGCCAGAGACACGTGAGCTACAACAGAAGCACATGGCTACTTCATAAGCACATGGCTACTTTATTATGCAGAATGATGTCATCACTTTCCCACGTAACTAAATCCGCGGAGAAATCCCTCTCTCTGCAGGTTCTGTCGGAGTAAAAAACACCAGCGCAGTTGCGTCTTTACCATGAAGCGGAGTAAAATACACCATGGAGCATCCAGTTGGCCTGTGAATTATATTTTTATTTTTATTCCCCCGGAGCATCGTGGGCCCTTTTCCGTTGTCGGGTCAGGGGGCTTGAGCCCCGGTTAGCCCATGCATTAAGACAGCGGTGCATGGAGAGTGTGTATTGTCTGTAAAACGGTATTTCGGAACAATGCGTGTTTGTTTTCGGGACAACGGGCCAGGTCCAGGCGGGGAGTGATGTAAAGCTGCTCCCGCGAGCCACCTTCGCGCGACCCTCTCCAAGCCGACCTAGAGCCGGTCTCGGCGCACCGCCTCGTATGCGTGACTCCCCAGCCTGCCGTGTGTCGCTCACACCCTCCAACTTGCTGTTAACGAGGGTCTTTTGGCTGTGAAAGATTGTCCACTGTGCAAAAAAAACAACAAAAAACGTTATTTATTTCCATTTTTTTTTTGTCAAAATTACAGGAAGCCACTGCAGACGGGCTAAAGAGCCGCATGCGGTTCCAGAGCCGCGGGTTGCCCCCTGTCCTAAGCCAAAACTCTCTCCTTCTGCGTGTGTGTAATCTGACACCATCTGAATGTGACGAATGAAAACTGATGCGTTTACTGTCACCTCTAAAATCCGTCATCCAACTATCTCTTGATAATATGGCGCAATTTTATTTCTGTAAAAAAAGCAAAACAATGGTAGGGGCATGGGTACATAATTTAATTATGCCATGTAGATGTCCTCAGGTCTGGAATACTATGTGGTAGGTCAAGTTTGGGGCAGATTGGGCCAAGTACAGTTGAGTTAGAACATTTTGTTTTTCAATGGCGAGTCATGCAAATTCTCCGCCACGCCACGTCAACGCCGTTTCAAAAAACCTCACGATTTGAACAACTTTTCATCACAAAGATCTTAAGATTGTACTGACCAAATCTGAAGTTGATCGGGTTAAGTCTCTAGGACTAGTTCGTTAAAGTACAAAGCCTGGAAATGGCCAAAAATATACGAAAAATTCACACAAAAATCCAGATGGCCGACTTCCTGTTGGGTTTAGAGCATGGCACCAAGAGACTTTTTGTTAAGTCTACGGGTGATACATGTGCCTACCAAATCTCGAACATCTAGGTGAAACGTACTGCGAGGGCTGCTTCATTGAAATTTTGTAGGGGGCGCTATCGAGCTCCCTTGCCACACCAAAGCACAAAAACCATATCCGTTAACACATTTTAGCACCGTTAATGAGTGTGCCGAGTTTAGTTCATTTACAAGCATATCTAGCCCTTGAAAAACAACTTCCTGTTTCATGGCGAATGATGCGTCGCCACGGCAAGTACGCTCAACGAAAGCTAAAAAGCTTTGCAGGCTGACATCAAGAACTTCTTAACACCACGCTGACCAAATTTGAAGTTGATCTGGTTAACCTGCTAAGAGTAGCACGCCAAAATAGAGCGACTGTAACTTCCTGTTGCCAATAGGTGGCGCTATGAGTATGATTCAAAATGTGCCTGTAGATGTCTTCAGGTTGGGACGCTCATCAAATGTCAGAAATTTGGAAAAGATCTGACCATCTGGAGTCGAGTTACAGAGGTTTGTTTTTTAATGGCGAGTCATCGAAATTCGCCATGCCGCCACGGCGCCGCCATTCAACGAAACCTCACAATTTTCACAAGGAAGCATCATCAAGGTCTTAAGGCTTTCCTGACCTAATTTGAGGTGGATCTGATTAGTTTGTGAGGCAGAGTACATCAGCATGCAAAACATGACATTTCCTGTTGCCAGTAGGTGGAGCTATGACTGCGAGCCAAAATTTGCACGTGGATGTCATCAGGGACGGACCTTTATCAGGCATGAGAGATTTGGAGCAGATTGGTTAATGTACGACAAAGTTACAGCAACTTCCTGTTTTTTGGCGAAAGGCGCTTTTTTGCCGCCACGCCACGGCAACATAGTTCGATGAAAATGAAAGATTTGAACAATTTTTCATCACAAAGGTCTTAAGACTGTACTGACCAAATTTGAAGTCGATCGGGTTACAACTCTAGGACTAGTTCGTTAAAGTATAGTGCCTGGAAATGGCAAAAAATACCCTAAAATAACACATTCAATTCAATATGGCTGACTTCCTGTTAGGTTTATGGTATACCTCCAAGCGGCTTTTTTGTACGTCTCAACATGTTGCATATACCTGTGAAATTTCATACTTCTAGGTGAAACCACAACGAGGGGCTCAATGTTAGCAATTTTGTAGGGGGCGCTATCGAGCCATTTTGTCACATCCCAGCAAGAGACCCAGAAAATATCAAATTTTTCACCAGTCCTGATACATGTGCAAAATTTTTTCATTTTCCGAGCACGTTTAGCCCCTCAAAACTGCGATTACTTTGTCCTAAAAATAATAATAATAATAATAATAATAATAATAATAATAATAATAATAAACGGACCAATTACAATAGGGCCTTCGCAGACCTGCGGTCAGTGCTCGGGCCCTAATTATAATAATGAAGGTTATTTATTTAACACTTATTACAAAGTGCTTTACAAGGAGGACATAATAATAATAAAGGATAGAACACCAGATACACGCACATTTACACACATATATACAAACTAATATAAATAAATCCCAACGTGGTCTGAAAACTACAAGTAGCCTACAGATCTAACAGGAAGTCAGTACTTCTGTGACTTCCTGTGAATTCAGTGAGATGTTTTAATTCTGTCTAATGTTTTATTTCACTTATCGTACTTCTGTTCTATGATCTAATATCTTGTATGGCCTTGCCTTCTGTCGCTGCCTCTTGTAAATGAGAATTGGTTCTCAGTTGACTTATTTGGTTAAATAAAAGTCAAATAAAAATAGAAATAAAACATCCAGTACAAAGAGCAGCAGGGACTTCAGTCTGTAGCGTAGCCACATATATATATATATATATATATATATTGGAGATATTGAGTAGTGAGCAGAGATATGGAGGTTGGTTCTGCTAATGATAGTTTTATAAATGAACTGTGTGCTGCATCAGTGACTGACAGCTGATGAAGGGAGTCTCTGTAAACACTGATTCATGACTTCTGTTCTCTTCTTCTCTCATCAGATGGAAGTGATCTCTGTCAGACTTCTCCCACAACTCACCTACCTGTCACCTGCAGAAGTTCTCTGACCACTCTGCCATCGTCGGTCTCTTCACAGATGGGGACGACAGGGAGAACAGAGAACTGACTCAGGACTTTGTGGACCGGTCCAGAGGAACCGCCTCCAGCTCAACGCGGGGAAAACAAGAGAGCTGCTGGTGGATTTCTGTCAGACTCCACAAGCAGCACTGCTCCCAGTAGACCACATACACACCCCAAACTGACAAGAACTGCACTATACTGAACACCGACTGTCTATCAATACTACTCAGGTGTAACTCAATTCATACTGTGCAATGCTTTCAGGTGGAATCTCATTCCAATCACTGTGCAGTATCAATTTTCCACTTGTGCAACTGTGTTAACAGTCTGTTTATTGTCAATACTGTATTACTTTGTGTGATGCAATTAGAAGGTCATTAGTGATGTTCACTAGTGCTGTCTCTGTGCTATGATGCTCTAAATCCTGACTGATAATCCTCCAATAAATTATAGTTGTGTAGAAAGTCACACAGCTGACTGGAGACTGCTTTCTGAAGGATCTTAGAGAGAAAGGGAAGGTTAGATATCGGTCTATAGTTGGCTAAGACCTCTGGATCAAGAGTGGGCTTTTTAAGAAGAGGTTGAATTACAGCTTCTTTAAAGGACTGTGTTACATAGCCTGTTAGTAAAGACACATTGATCATATCCAGTAAAGAGGTGCTAACTAAGGGTAGAACTTCTTTAAGCAGCCTAGTTGGGATGGGGTCTAAGAGACAGGTAGATGGTTTAGATGAAGAGATCACTGAAGTCAATTTGTGGAGGTCGATGGGAGAAAAGCAGTCTAAATATATATCAGGTTTTACAGCTGTTTCTAAGGTTCCTAAGTTTGAGGATAAATCGGTACCAGTTGAGTGTAGGAGGTGATTCATTTAGTCTCTAATAGTTAGGATTTTATCATTAAAGAAGCTCATGAAGTCACTCCTACTGAGGGTTGTAGGAATACATGGCTCCATAGAGCTGTGGCTCTCTGTCAGCCTGGCTACAGTGCTGAAAAGAAACCTGGGATTGTTCTGATGTTTCTCTATTAATGATGAGTAATAGGCTGCTCTGGCATCACGGAGAGCCTTCCTATATGTTTTAAGACTATCTTGCCAGACTAAATGAGATTCTTCCTGTTTGGTGGAACGCCGTATCCTTTCCAGTTTCCTCGATGCTTTAATTTGTGGGTTTGAGGGTTATACCATGGAGCTGACTTCTTTTGTTTTATTAACTTCTTTTTTAGAGGGGCAACAGAATCCAGTGTGACTCGCAGTGAGCCTGTAGCACTATCTACAAGATGATCAATGGGTGGGACTAAAGTTAGCATAGGAGCCCTCTGTTATATTGAGACATGGCATTGAATTTAATGCTGATGGAATCACTTCCTCAAATTTAGCTACAGCACTATCAGATAGACATCTAGTGTACAAACTTCTGTCTGATGGTAGTCTAGTAATAAGAATTCAACAGTGATTAAATAATGTTCTGATAAAAGAGGGTTCTGTGGAAAGACTATTAAATGTTCGATTTCAACACCAGAACAAGGTGGAGGGTTAAAACAGTGAGTGGGTTTATGTACGTTCTGAGAGAAGCCAGTTGAATCTAATAAAGAGATAAACTCAGTACTAAGGCTCTCATTATCAACGTCCACATGAATATTAAAATCACCTACAATAATAACGTTAACTGTTTTCAGGACTAAACTTGATAAAAACTCTGAGAATTCAGATAGAGATTCAGAGTTTGGGCCTGGAGCGCGGTACACTATAACAAAGAGAACTGGCTGTAGTGTTTTCCAGGTTGGTGACAGCAACTCAAACAGCCACAGTGGCTACAGCACTAAAACATCTGGGAACACAAAACACAACACATGTTGAGGATGATCGACTACAGCAGCAGAATATCTTAATGCCACTGGAATAATTATACACTCTTTAAATTATTCACTTTTAGACTAATAATTCGATTTCCTTACTCCTTAAAATATTTAATATAGAAGAATTAATATAAGTTAATTCTTATTTAATAAAAATGTAATATTCATAATAGAAATATCTAGAAATAGATTCTAAATATAAATATAAAATCTATTTAAAAAAATAAAAAATAACCTTATTTTAGATTATTATTTATAATATTTATAATTATTACTTTTCAAGACACAAAAGGGAAACCGATTTTTACTTTAAATTTAATGATAATTTTTTAAACATACTTTGAGCAGGTCGAATTTTAATATTTTTTCCTGTCAATTTTTTCTTCAAGTTTTTATTTCTTCATTATAATAATAATAATAAAAATAATAATAATAATAATAATAATAATAATAATAATAATAATAATAATAATAATAATAATAATAATAATTATCATTCATTTATTTATTTTAGTTCAGATTCCCCCCCTCACCTATAACTGAGTGATTTCATATCCTATGGACCTGTTTTTCTTTTCTTTTTAAATTGTATTTATTTATTATTTTTAAAAAAACTAATCAATTAAAATTTTAATGAATCATTCATATTAGCAAGTAATTACTAATTAATATAATCCAATAATGTAACAGACTTTTGGAAAGACTTTTGGAGAGGGAGACATAATGTCTTACAAGATATTTTCAGATGTCATGTATCCCTGGAGAGTAAGACCTTATTGTTTTGGACTCGTACCTCCAGAATGGCAGAAAAGAGACAAGTATTTATTAAATATATCGCTGGTAGCTGGTAAAAAGGCTCTTACGAGGAATCACAGGAGAGCCCAACTTTAAATGCCTGGCTGGACATTACAATGGACATTTACTAAATGAAGAGGATAACAGCATATGTCAACCATAAAGTGGAATTATTTGTGTCACGCTGGGAAAACTGGGTTAACTACGTAACACCCCAGAAGGCCAGATTTTATTTTTGCATATCTGATTGTGTGGTAATGAAAAGGTCACTCCCTAACTGTTAATAGTTTTCACTGTGTTGTTTTTCTGTGTATCTCTAACAAATGTTAAAATGCAGCACTTTAGACAGACTTAGGTGGGTGATGTATGCATACAGGGTCGGTAACTCATTTCATGTACGTATGTTTGTTGCTAAGTGTCAATACAAAGACACTTTAGTAGGAGAAAGGTTCTACTTGTGTTGCTTTAGCTCTAAATGGTTATCAGTAGAAGCTGTCTCATCCTTTCCCTTTCATCCCTGTCTCATTTCACTCAGCTGTCTGTCTTTCTCCTTCCACCAGGGGGTGCCAGTGCTCATTGTAGGACATCATATTCTATATGGGAAGCAGGTCAAACTTGAGAAACCCTTCGCCGTCCTCACCGAGCATTCCAGCCATTTGCAGGACGGCCTGGGTAGCCACGACGACGACAACGATGATGTCACACAGGTACCTATGGAAACCAACCAGCAAGGACCCACCTCCACTTCTTACTCTGTGTCTGCCCTCATCAAACGGAAGCTGATCTTTAAGACGCGCCCCAAACCCATCATCACCAACGTACCCAAGAAGGTGTAGCGGACTGCGTTTCCTCACTGGGTCGGAGCTCTTGTGTGTGTGATGGTGACAAACTTTACTGGGAGTGGACTTCAGTTAGTGTCATCTCTGACATGATGAAGTTTGATTATACATCTGTTGTACAACTGATCAATACTACACCTCATATTGATCAATACTGCCTACCTTTAACCTGAAGTGATGCAAACGAGAGACTTTAAAGCTGAAGTAGGCAAGTTGGAGCAAATATCATTCAAATAAAGTTCAAAAGTATATCCTGACAGTAGTGCATGAGACAGGTAATCTGAGAGAAATCATGTCCCTCTGTGTCCTCCGGTGTCCTCCGGTGTCCTCCGGTGTCCTCCGGTGCTCCTAACGGCATCTGCAGGATTTCACAGACTGGAGGAAAACAACCAGTCAGAGCTGATCTGGAGTCTGCCGTCTCTGAGCAGCTGTCAATCACTCACCAACTCTGATCAATCGGTGAAACTAGTCAGCGTTGATCAGATATGAATCGATATTCTGTTACTGTAATGACTATTTCTCTCCTCAGATGTTCTCAGAATCATCTTGTAGTTACTATTTAGCTGGAAAATGAGAAAGTCTGTTTTTTACCTGTTAAAAATAGGGAGGATTTCAGAACCAAAGTGGGGGGTCTGTGGGTCCTCCCCCAGAACTATTTGACTTTCAGAGACTTTGTTTCCTGCATTCTAGTGACTTTAAAAGAGTGAAAATAACAAAAATAATAAATACACTGCAACAACATTTTATTTTAAACTTTTAATTTGACCTTTTACTCCCAGGAAAGAAAACTGAATAATTCTCTCCTCTGGTGTGAACTTGACGTGTGAATCTCTAACATAAACTAATATTCATCAGTTTTTATTTATCTTTGCTCCTGTGTGAGTATTTCTTTCTCTTCATTCTCTCCATTTCTCTCTCCTAATATTATTATTATTATGATGATTATTATAATCATCATAATAATAAAAATAATACATTTTATTTGGTGGGGCCTTTCAGGACACCTTACAAAGATAAAATAATACTGGAACAGATAAAAACAGCCAGACATGATGAAAACACCAACAAGTTTTTTGGGCGATAAGTTGCGTTCACTGGAAGTCCGACAGCGGAACATCCCTCTTGTAAATCTGTAACCATGGTGATAACACGCCGTTCAGCGGGTATCCTCCGGAGAAATTAATGCTTTCAAGAGGAAGAAACTCTTCATTTCCTCCACGGGTAACACCAAGGAGGAGAGCGTCCACAGTAAACGCCATGTTGGTGACAGTTTATAGAGAAGATGCTCTGATGTCCCGTTGCATGTGAAGGCAGCATGTGGAGCAGCGCTACAGGACGCTGACAGAAACACTGAAGTAAAGAGTCGTTGCTATGGAGATGATGCACCGTCTAGCTGCATCGGTGGAAACTGGCAGGTTTCCTAATGTTGCAGAACACTTTCTGTTGCAAGTTTCAACTCGTCTTGTCATGAATTTATGGTGTAAAGTTCAAACGCCGCCCAGGAACACCTCAACGCCCCCGTTGAGAAACGCTAAGAGGGGAAAAAAAGAGAAAAATGAAGTGTGGTACACCGGGAGCTCGGCTGCATCACGGTGTGGTACACCGGGAGCTCGGCTGCATCACGGTGTGGTACACCGGGAGCTCGGCTGCATCACGGTGTGGTACACCGGGAGCTCGGCTGCATCACGGTGTGGTACACCGGGAGCTCGGCCGCATCACGGCGTGGTACGCCGGGAGCTCGGCTGCAGAGAGGAGGGCTCTGCAGAGGGTCAGAGACACAGCCCAGAGGATTATGGGATGCCCTCTGCCCTCTCTGGAAGAGATCTCCAGCTCCCGCTGCCTCAGTAGGACCAGAACTATTCTCAGGGACTCCTCCCACCCAGCTCATCAGCTGTTTGACCTCTGACCTCTGGCAGGCGCTGAAGGTCAATGAAAGCACCTCCAGACTCTCAAACAGTTTCTTTCCCTGGGCCATACGGTCACTGAACAAACAATAAAATCTGTGAAATATTAATACAACTGAATGTGAAATAGCATCTACTTCACCTATTCTATTTCCCAAGTGCAATACCTCTGTTTATATTTATTTATTTATTTATTACTCTACCTCACCTGTTTTATTCCTGTTTTTATTTGCTTCATAGCTATGTGTGTTTTATCTGTTATATGTTTTACCTGCCTTGTCTTGTCAAGTATTTGTTTTTAAAGCACTGACCAGGAGTGGCAACTGTGAATCTCGTTGTATTTAATACGATGACAATAAAGCTTTCTATTCTATTCTATTCTATTCTATTCTATTCTATTCTATTCTATTCTACGCATAACGTTATACTTTCAAAGTATTGTTTTTGATGTAAGGAAGCTAAGACACTGGGGAATTACGGTATCTAGCCAATTAGCTAACTTGAACACAGACACACTTCATATCAGGTTCTCTGGGAGATTCATAACGGTGATACATAACGGCGCAGAGCCAGCGGATTTGCGCCGGATGGGTTCCTATAGGGAACGGAAGCGCCGCGCTATTAACCTCCGCTCGAGCTGAAGCCTGGCTGTTCACATCAGAAGCACATTTCTCTGCTTCTTCTGATCCTCTGCTGTTTACTATCCATCTCTTTCTGTCTGTCTGCTTATGAGTGTCTGCCAGGGGCGGGGCTAAAGAGGGGGCGGGGCTAAAGAGGGGGCGGGGCCAAAGAGGGGCGGGGCTAAAGAGGGGGCGGGGCCAAAGAGGGGGCGGGGCCAAATAGGGGGTGGGGCTGGCACGGGCCCCCCCTGGAATCTAAATGGCCCCTCCCATCACAGTCTGAATGTGATAGGTCCAATAAGACTCAACAAACATTAAGGATGATCTAATGTATTACTGATATACTGTATGAGACCCAGCCGAAGTTCACAACATTTATTAATAAGGTATTCAGCATCATTGATATTGTGACTTAATGCACGATAAGTTATAAATTAACAACCATGTATCACTCATATTTTGATAACTGAATCCCTCCCAGACATATCCCAGAATCTGGCAGATAGGCCAAAACAGCCTCCCGATTTTCCCGGGAGACTCTTGTTTTTCATTGGCCTCTCCCGGTGTTCCTCCCTGGGTCACAATTCGTATGTCTCCCAATTTATGTCAAATTTACTTTTTTTAACCTGTTTCTGGCACTGTACAGCATCTATAATCCTAAAAAAGGGACAGCAGGGACAAAAATTGAATTATAACTGATGAATATTAGTTTATGCTAGATATTCACATGCAAAGTTTATGCCAGAGGGGCAAATTATTCAGTTTTCTTTCTTTATTCTTTAATCTTTATTCGGATCCCCATTAGCGGCCACCAGGGTAGCAGCTACTCTTCCTGGGGTCCACAAACAACAAAAACATTACATATAACAATACATATAAAACATTTAAAAAAAAAAAAAAAAAACACAGAACATATAGCAATGCATATAACACATTTAAAAAACCACAATAAAAACAAGAGAAAATAAAATAAAAGAAGAAAAACAAACACAAACTGCAGAGAAAAAAACAAACAAAAAACTACAATCAAACTGCAATCAAACTGCAATCAAACTGCAATCCCTCATGTTTGTTCAGGTCGGCCGCCAGGGTAATTTTTATTGTGATTTTTTAGTAATATTTTAAAACTTGCCTTGCTAGGTGCTTCAGTGATCATAGTAGGCAGCTTGTTCCACATTGTGATAGACCTATACATAACAGATCTGCACACTGCATCCGTTCTGGGTTTTGGCTTGACTAGATCACCTCTAGTGGCCTGTCTCGTAGTGTGACTGTGTTGATCTCTCACATCATTTATTTGGGAGTACAGAAAATTTGGTTGTTAACTATAACAGATATTCCTAAAGAAACACATTAAATTGCATGCCAACCTCTCCTGTACTCTGAGCCATGAGAGCCTGGCATGTTAAATATCAATTTATTATTGTTATTACACAGAAGTATTTGTGGAGAGAGTTATTGTACAATTCTTAGATTAGATTAGATTTCCTTTATTGTCATTGTACAGGTACAACGAAATTGAGTTTGCAACTCCCCATCACGTACTCTACCCGATGCATTAAAAGAAAGACAGTCAATAAATAAATATAGGGTACTATACAAGCGACAGCTATGAGGTTAGTGACCAGTGTCCAGTCGTATATGCAAACTGTCTTAAAGGGCAGTAAAAGTAAGTAGACAATCTAAAACAATACAAAAGACAATGATTATAAAAATAGTTAAATGTAATAAATAGATATAGTCAGTCCGCATGTGTAATATCATAAAACAGTAATGCAGTTCAAAGTGCAATGCAGTCACAGATTAAGGGATTAAAGTGCATGGTAAAAAAGTGCATCATAAAGTGCATCTAGTCCATGTATGGAAGGGGGGGGCCTTCCATAGATGCCATAGCTCCATAACTGGGGATGGGGGGGGGGGCGTGTAGCACAGCCCATGCAGTCCATGATCCATGTACTTATGGAGGGGGGGGCAGACAGGCAGCCATGGTGCCTTTAGAGGACTGGTTCAGAGCAGCTATGGCTCTGGGGATGAAGCTGTTCCTCCACCTGGAGGTGCGGGCGGAGAAGGCCCTGTAGCTGCCGGATGGTAGAGGCTCAAACAGGTGATGGTGTGAGTGTGTGACGTCCTTGCAGATGTTGACCGCTTTCTTTTGGCAGCGTGAGGTGTAGACATCTTCCAGGGCTGGGAGCTGTGTCCCGATGATCTTCTGTGCTCTGGAGATGACACGCTGGAGTGCTTTCCTGTTGGCTGCTGTGCAGCTGATGTACCACATCTTATGAGTGAAGTGTATGAACGACACTGCAGACTGGATTCTCTCCTCACATCGACAAACAGAGCGACGTCTGACTCATATGAACAGAGGTCTGAACTACGAAGCAGGATTTGGGGTTAGCGAGGTAACTTCAGGGTTAACCCTTCAGGGTTTTCAGTCCTGACTGATCAAATCTATTGAAAAACAAATTCAGGTGGTTCACCCACTTCTGTTCCCCCACAGCCTGGGAGTCGGGTTCCTTGAGTCCAGAGATGGTCTTCAGGCCTCTCCAGACTCCGCTGATGTTATTCTGCTGCAGCTGTTCCTCCATCTTCCTCCTGTAGCTGTTTTTCCCCTCCCTGATCTTCCTCCTCAGCTCCTCCTTATTTCCTGATTTAAAAGCCCTCTTCTTGTCCTTAAGGAGAGCCTTTATATCAGGATTAATCCAGGGTTTATTGTTGGAAAAACACCTTACAGTCCTGGTGGGTACGGTGTTTTCCACACAGAAATTGATGTAGTCCGTGACACAGTCGGTGAGACTGTCTCTGTCCTCCCCATGAGAGTCACAGAGTTCCCCCCACACAGTTGAGCAGAAGCAGTCCTTCAGGGCCTCATCAGCCTCGTCGGACCATCTCCTCACTGTGCGGGAGACAGCTGGTTGTCTGTGTACCAGAGGTTTGTACACAGGCAGGAGATGAACCAGGTTGTGGTCAGACTTTCCCAGGGGAGGGAGGGGTGATGAGTTGTCTGCCTCCTTGGTGTTGGCATAAAATAAGTGACACAGAGAAGAACATCACGGGCCATATCAGCGTTAGGAGAGGGGGGAATATACACCGCTATCACAATAACATGCGGAAATTCCCACGGCAGATAGTATGGCCTCATGCTAACGGCCAACAGCTCAATGTCCTTGCTGCAGAGTTGTTCTTTAATAGTGATGTGCCCAGAGTTACACCATCTATCGTTCACAAACACTGCCAGCCCGACTCCTTTCCTCTTACCGCTCTCCCTCGTCCTGTCCGCCAGCACCAGCTTGAATCCCTCCAGCTCAGCGGCCGTGTCTGGAGTTAACGTAGTCAGCCATGTCTCCGTAAACAGCATGATCCTGCACGCCCGGTACTCCCTCTGATGCCGGGTCAGCGCCGCTAGCTCATTCATCTTATTGGGGAGAGATCTCACATTCCCAATGATGATGGACGGGAGGAAGGGTTTACGGAGTGCTAACAGCTGATCCCTACTGTAAACAAGAGGGCCGTGGCTGCGCATCGGGTCGCCAGACACGCTCACAAAAAGTGCAAAAACTAGTAATAAAACTAAAGCAAAAACAGACGTTTTGGTCTCCGTAGTGCATGGATCAGTTATAAACAGTATTACGTAAAGAATATTATAAAACAAGTCAAAAACACAAAAGTAAAAGAGAAAAACTCAAAAAATGAGCGAGAGCTGCCGTAATAAGCTGCCACTAGAGCGGCGCCATCTTAGTAGATGGATTAGTAGATAGCTGAACAGCTAACCTGCTCCAGAGCAGGTTATGTTCCAGATAAGAGATCAACTTGTATAAAAGCACCGTCTACTGACCAATCAGAGCTCAGTGTGCGGATCGTATGATAATATTACACAAATATGAAGAAGTTTAAGTCATAATCCAGACTAAAAACAACACAGTTTAAACTGACAAATACAGGAAGGACAGCTGGATTTATGCTGTGGGTGTTTACTGCTTTGAATTATACTTTTATATTTATTTTTTTTACTTGGTCTTGAGTCCGTTTCACACCTCCGGAGACCGAGACGCAGCTGAAAGAAGGCTGAAATAGTCAAACACACCACATTGTTATCAAAGGGCATAATGGAGTGTAATCCATTCATCCTTAACACTCCTAAAAGATATTTATATCTAGACGACTATATCTGACTTTTGAGTGTTCCGTTAAATTAATAAGTCTGTTAATTTACACATTCACACATCTGGAGTTTTTTATTTTGCCAGCTGTCCTTCCTGCATTTGGCAGCTTCACCTGTGTTACTGTTAGTCTGGATTAAGTGTTTAACTTCTTCGTATTTGTCTAATATAGTTTGCTCTTCCTTTGTAAAATGAGCCGCTCTGCCTGTCTGTCTGCAAGTCAGCAGACTTGTCCATGTTTAGACTTTAGACTTTAGACTTTATTGTCCCACAGGGGAAATTCTTTTCCCCAGCCAGACACCAATACATACAACAGCACACAGTAACAGTAACAGCAATACAACAGTGACAACAACAGAAAATGACAGACAGCAGTCCACTCTCAGGCCTATTCAGCGACGCCTGTTGTTTAAGGCGGCTCTGACTGCCGGTATCAGGCTTTTCCCAAAGCGAGCCCTGTTGCACCTCAGTGTTCTGTACCGGTGCTCGGAGCAGGGCATTATGGTGAGGTGGTGATTGAGTAGGTGTGTGATGTCCTGTGCTATTGAGATTGCAATGCGTGCGATGGCTTTGTTGTTGAGTTCTGTGAGGTTGGTTGTGGGGAGACCAATTATCCTGGCAGCATTTGTGATTGTTCAGATGCTGTAAACACCTCCCTGTTCATGTGAACACGCTCATAACCAGACTGAGAAACCCTGGGTTGACTTACAGAGTTGATAACCACCTTCATAGGACCGCTTAGCGGGATCTCGTTTGTTAGGGTTAGTGAAGATAAGGAGAAAATACCCTGGGTATGATGAACTCTCTTCGTAGAACAGGCCTCTGGTCAAACACGGGTTGAAGGAGCATCAGCAGGTCTGCATTATATGTCTGCTGTATGAAATGGCTGTATTGTCACAGCACTACTCTCTGTTCTACTGTCTGTTCTACTGTCTGTTCTACTCTCTGTTCTACTGTCTGTTCTACTGTCTGTTCTACTGTCTGTTCTACTGTCTGTTCTACTGTCTGTTCTCCTGTCTGTTCTACTGTCTGTTCTACTGTCTGTTCTCTCTGTCTGTTCTACTGTCTGTTCTACTGTCTGTTCTACTGTCTGTTTTCCTGTCTGTTCTACTGTCTGTTCTACTGTCTGCTCTACTGTCTGTTCCACTGTCTGTTCTACTGTCTGTTCTACTGTCTGTTCTACTGTCTGTTCTACTGTCTGTTCTCTCTGTTCTACTGTCTGTTCTACTGTCTGTTCTACTGTCTGTTTTCCTGTCTGTTCTACTCTCTGTTCTACTGTCTGTTCTACTGTCTGTTCCACTGTCTGTTCTACTGTCTGTTGTACTGTCTGTTCTACTGGTCTGTTCTACTGTCTGTTCTCTCTGTTCTACTGTCTGTTCTACTGTCTGTTCTACTGTCTGTTCTACTCTCTGTTCTACTGTCTGTTCTACTGTCTGTTCTACTGTCTGTTCTACTCTCTGTTCTACTGTCTGTTCTACTGTCTGTTCTACTGTCTGTTCTACTGTCTGTTCTACTCTCTGTTCTACTGTCTGTTCTACTGTCTGTTCTACTGTCTGTTCTACTGTCTGTTCTACTGTCTGTTCTACTGTCTGTTCTACTGTCTGTTCTACTGTCTGTTCTACTGTCTGTTCTACTGTCTGTTCTACTGTCTGTTCTACTCTCTGTTCTACTGTCTGTTCTACTGTCTGTTCTACTGTCTGTTCTACTGTCTGTTCTACTGTCTGTTCTACTGTCTGTTCTACTCTCTGTTCTACTGTCTGTTCTACTGTCTGTTCTACTCTCTGTTCTATGTCTGTTCTACTGTCTGTTCTACTGTCTGTTCTACTGTCTGTTCTACTGTCTGTTCTACTCTCTGTTCTACTGTCTGTTCTACTGTCTGTTCTACTGTCTGTTCTACTGTCTGTTCTACTCTCTGTTCTACTGTCTGTTCTACTGTCTGTTCTCCTGTCTGTTCTACTGTCTGTTCTACTGTCTGTTCTACTGTCTGTTCTATTGTCTGTTCTACTGTCTGTTCTACTGTCTGTTCTATTGTCTGTTCTACTGTCTGTTCTACTGTCTGTTCTACTGTCTGTTCTACTGTCTGTTCTACTGTCTGTTCTCCTCTCTGTTCTACTGTCTGTTCTACTGTCTGTTCTACTGTCTGTTCTACTGTCTGTTCTACTGTCTGTTCTACTCTCTGTTCTACTGTCTGTTCTACTGTCTGTTCTCCTGTCTGTTCTACTGTCTGTTCTACTGTCTGTTCTACTGTCTGTTCTACTGTCTGTTCTACTGTCTGTTCTACTGTCTGTTCTACTGTCTGTTTTCCTGTCTGTTCTACTGTCTGTTCTACTGTCTGTTCTACTGTCTGTTCCACTGTCTGTTCTACTGTCTGTTCTACTGTCTGTTCTACTGTCTGTTCTACTGTCTGTTCTCTCTGTTCTACTGTCTGTTCTACTGTCTGTTCTACTGTCTGTTTTCCTGTCTGTTCTACTCTCTGTTCTACTGTCTGTTCTACTGTCTGTTCCACTGTCTGTTCTACTGTCTGTTCTACTGTCTGTTCTACTGTCTGTTCTACTGTCTGTTCTCTCTGTTCTACTGTCTGTTCTACTGTCTGTTCTACTGTCTGTTCTACTCTCTGTTCTACTGTCTGTTCTACTGTCTGTTCTACTGTCTGTTCTACTGTCTGTTCTACTGTCTGTTCTACTGTCTGTTCTACTGTCTGTTCTACTCTCTGTTCTACTGTCTGTTCTACTGTCTGTTCTACTGTCTGTTCTACTGTCTGTTCTCCTGTCTGTTCTACTGTCTGTTCTCTCTGTTCTACTGTCTGTTCTACTGTCTGTTCTACTGTCTGTTCTACTGTCTGTTCTACTGTCTGTTCTACTGTCTGTTCTACTGTCTGTTCTACTCTCTGTTCTACTGTCTGTTCTACTGTCTGTTCTACTGTCTGTTCTACTGTCTGTTCTACTGTCTGTTCTACTCTCTGTTCTACTGTCTGTTCTACTGTCTGTTCTACTGTCTGTTCTACTGTCTGTTCTACTGTCTGTTCTACTGTCTGTTCTACTGTCTGTTCTACTGTCTGTTCTACTCTCTGTTCTACTGTCTGTTCTACTGTCTGTTCTACTGTCTGTTCTACTGTCTGTTCTACTCTCTGTTCTACTGTCTGTTCTACTGTCTGTTCTACTGTCTGTTCTACTGTCTGTTCTCCTGTCTGTTCTACTGTCTGTTCTAATGTCTGTTCTACTGTCTGTTCTAATGTCTGTTCTACTGTCTGTTCTACTGTCTGTTCTACTGTCTGTTCTACTGTCTGTTCTACTGCTGTTCTACTGTCTGTTCTACTGTCTGTTCTACTGTCTGTTCTACTGTCTGTTCTACTGTCTGTTCTACTGTCTGTTCTACTGTCTGTTCTACTCTCTGTTCTACTGTCTGTTCTACTGTCTGTTCTCCTGTCTGTTCTACTGTCTGTTCTACTGTCTGTTCTACTGTCTGTTCTACTGTCTGTTCTACTGTCTGTTCTACTGTCTGTTCTACTGTCTGTTCTACTGTCTGTTCTACTGTCTGTTCTACTGTCTGTTCTACTGTCTGTTCTACTGTCTGTTCTACTCTCTGTTCTACTGTCTGTTCTACTGTCTGTTCTACTGTCTGTTCTACTGTCTGTTCTACTGTCTGTTCTACTGTCTGTTCTACTGTCTGTTCTACTGTCTGTTCTCCTGTCTGTTCTCCTGTCTGTTCTACTGTCTGTTCTACTGTCTGTTCTACTCTCTGTTCTACTGTCTGTTCTACTGTCTGTTCTCCTGTCTGTTCTACTGTCTGTTCTACTGTCTGTTCTACTCTCTGTTCTACTGTCTGTTCTACTGTCTGTTCTCCTGTCTGTTCTCCTCTCTGTTCTCCTGTCTGTTCTACTCTCTGTTCTACTGTCTGATCTCTCTGTTCTACTGTCTGTTCTACTGTCTGTTCTACTCTCTGTTCTACTGTCTGTTCTACTGTCTGTTCTCCTCTCTGTTCTACTGTCTGTTCTCTCTGTTCTACTCTCTGTTCTACTGTCTGTTCTACTGTCTGTTCTCCTCTCTGTTCTACTGTCTGTTCTACTGTCTGTTCTACTGTCTGTTCTACTGTCTGTTCTACTGTCTGTTCTACTCTCTGTTCTACTGTCTGTTCTACTGTCTGTTCTACTGTCTGTTCTACTGTCTGTTCTCCTCCTCTTTGTTCTTCTTATTTCCCGGATTGTACGAAGCACAAAGGTGCTATTTGTAATGTTAGCTTATATATATTCTTAAACCCAATTTGTTTTACAGATGCGCTTAAGAAGAACGCACTGAGGTCAAAGGTCAACCAGCAAGAAGCTGAGAGGGCCCTGTCAAAATGGTTCATTGGGGCAAGAGACAGAGGAGGTCAAAGGGCATCTAGGGTTAGTTAGTCGTTAGCTACATTAGCTATCAGCTAACTACACTTGGTTAAATTAACTAGGTTTAGTTAGTTGTTAGCTACATTAGCTATCAGCTAACTACACTTGGTTAAATTAACTAGGTTTAGTTAGTTGTTAGCTACATTAGCTAAGAACTACTATACTGACATTGAAGCTATAACATTCAAAAATTGAAACCCAATTGCAATGCCAAAACAGGTGTTCTGTATAAAGTTCAAGGAGAAGATTCCAAAAAAATATAGTTCATTGAATTAACAATTATCAAATGCTGTTTACTATTTAAAAATAGTTTTCCCTAACATAGTTACTTTTTGAATGAGATATATATAAACATTTAAACTTTATACTGCATGATCATCTTCTCAGTCAAGCTAGTCATTATCTGTTGAGACTGTTTCTTTAGTCAATCTGAAACTTGAGTGTGACACGAAAATAAAAATACATTTTTGATAAAGTTACTCATTAATGATAAGCTTCTACTAATTTTGAAATACTGACATGTGAAATTCAATAAACACGTCTTTAAGAAATAATTAACTTAAACATTTGACGAGTAGAGAATTCGGAATTATATTTCTAAATCCAAGTTGCTGGAAACTACTTATGTCTTTCCTCTTTTTGTTTAATAATAATTAAATATTTTGTTATGAAAACATGAAATAGTGGAAGAAACATACAAGTATATCTGATGTCGTAATAATATAATACATTTCAAAATGTAGCTCCTTGTACTAAATGAGCAAGGAAGATGTGTCATTTCAGGCTACTATGTTGCAACTCAGAATTAAAGAATAATTTTTTCTTCCAGATGTTCAGAAAAGTCTTAGTCATATAATTCTGAAAAAAATAAAAATAAAAGCACATTAGTATTTAACTAAACTCATTTATTGACATGATTTAAACATACACATAAGAAACATTGGACCAAAACTCATTTTAATTCAACCTGTTCAAGACAGAAGAGATTCTCATAAACACACAGTGTTAAAAATCTGTTTTGTGTGAGTAACACAGACAAACACGCCCTCATAGTTAAACTCTGAGGTCAAAGATTTCCTGTAAATGGAGAGGGGAGGAGCCACACTGACCAGGTGATCCAGGTACAGGAGAACAGGGAGTAAACCCTGTAAGTAGTGTTCAGTCAGCTCAGACTCCATTTTGACTCAACGGAGCAGGAGGAAAACTAAAGAGTGAAGCAGGGTGAGTGTTAATCCAACATTTTATTACTTTACTGTTAAAGTCTCTGAGTCAGTTTTGTCCCTGTGGACTGTAGAGGAGAGAAATGTTAGAATAAACTCAACAGTTTGATTCATCTGTGAACACAAAGTCGTGACTGGCTGAATAATACTCATTAAACCTGCTGTAACCCAAGAAAACAAGCAGAGATTTAAAGAGAACTGACCAGGTGGATGCTGGATGGTTCTATAATACTGTATACTGTGTGTGTGTGTGCGTGTGTGTGTGTGTGTGTGTGTGTGTGTGTGTGTGTGTGTGTGTTTGTGTGTGTGTGTGTGTGTGCGTGTGTGTGTGTGTGTGTGTGTGTGTGTCACTCTTGAACAAACTTGTTTCCTTTACATGTTCTGAGCTCACAGTCAGTGTTCCTTTTTAACCTCTCAGACTGACTTCAGATCAGAAGATGAGTGATTGTGTGGAGGAAGAGGAGGACAGAGCAAAGTCTCTAGTCTCTGGCTGTCTGTCTATGAAGAGTGACCGGTCTGAAGATATTCCTCCAGACTTCAGTAATGAACCTGGACCCTCAGACACAAAGTAAGAGACTGTTTTTACTGTAAGATGACCTGATGGACGATGATGCATTGAGGATGAAGACTAAATGTTCTGCTTGAAGATTCATATTCCTCAAAATGTAGCTTCATGTTTTACTAATTGATCAAGGAGATGTGTAATTTCTGGCTACTATCTATATTTGGATTATTAGAGGAAAATGAAAACTCAGGAAAATGGTTTAAATTATTTTTTATTATGCAACAGACAATAGTTTTTTCTTTCAGATGTTCAGAAGAATCTTAGTCATATGTCTGAAAAAAACCCAGAAATATTACAGAAAAAGCACATTAGTTTTTAACCAAATTGATTTAAACATAATCTCATTTTAATTCAACCTGTTCAAGACAAAAGAGATTCTCTTAAACACACCTTGTTAAAAAGCTGATTTGTGTGAGCAACACACACTAACACGCCCTCATAGATAAACTCAAAGGTCAAAGATTTCCTGTAAATGAATAACAGAGCAGAAGGATGAAGACTGTAGACTGAAGCAGGGTGGTAGTGGGGCAGCTAAGCTGAAATATTTCTAACAATTGTGCATTTTGCGATAGAAGCAACAAATTTGGCACAGATGTAGGTTTATATGTAATGAAAAGATGTAGATATCGGGGCACTGTAAATTTGGCCCCCGGGGGCCGTGGCAGCCATTTTTCAAAATGGCCACCAAATAGGCGCTAAATATTCCAAAATGTTGCAGAATATGTTCATTAGCAGTAGAATTGACAATCGTCTGTACGGCACTTTGAATTGCATTTGACTTGTTTGAATGGTGCTATATAAATAAAGTTTGACTGATAGCGTTCCATCAGTACATTTCTTTTATCAGTAGCAGTAAAACTGACAGAGATATCGCTGGACAAAGGTCTGGGTCACCAGTAACTTCTTATCACAGTTAAAGCGATACTGAACTTTGGTCGAACTTTGGGTTGTATTGCTAACTAGCCGTGATATATGACCAACTAAAGGAGATAATTATCATCAACTGCTCTGTGAGCAGATTACTTTTTTTAATGTGTTTTTCTCTCTCTCTATTTACTCCCTTGCTAGCGAAACAGGTCGCCAAGGTTGCTTTCACCCATGACCCGTTCTGGGGGTTAAAACAAACTCAGGTCTGTTTGCTTGGTTAGTACAGTTTGTTTGGGCTGGTATGAAAGCTCATTCAAACTCTGGTGAAGACCAAACAAGCAAACTCTGGTCCACCTTAAAAGGTGGGTCTCGGTTCACTTCCAAGTGGACTCTGGTGTGTTTCGTTTCTGGTGTGAAAGCAAGCGAGCCAACCACCAGCAGATATGTGATTTATCATTATTTATCAAGCTAAACTACTAATAAATCAATCTGCTGATGGTGAAATCTGTTCAAGAAGTGATGTCATTGATCTGTATTTAAGGTCATGTATAGAAGCACGTCAGCTGTTAAAACTGCTGTGCTTGTATCTGACTCTTCATTAACTCCATTAAAAAGTATGTGACGGGACTGATAGCTCAGTTGGTAGAGCGGGCTGAGTCCTAACCGCGGCGGCCCGCCTGCAGCCATTTCCGCATGTCGCCCCCTCTCTACCCCCCCCCCCCCCCTTTCTAAACTGTCCAATCAATAAAAGGCTTGAAAATGCCAAAAAAATAATCTTAAAAAAAAAAAATTGTGTGACAGTGATTCCACAGTAATATACCTTATGCACGTGTCCGTTCACTCCCCGACGTTTGCACTATGCGTTCACACCAGTCATCTGAAAGCGTGAAAAGCGGCTTTTGTACAGTCTTGTCTCTACTATTATTCATCATAATGTGGCTGATTTGCAGTCTAATAATACTAATAATGCTTATAATCAGTTACTAATCAAAGAACATAAATATACACATCAGAAGCATTAAAGTGCTGCATAAACTTCTGTCAGTCACAGAGTTTGATTTCCCCTCGTGGGTCCTGATGATGAACTGATGACAATCAGAGAGTTACCTGTCAGTCTCTATAACTTCATGTTTACTCCTCTGATTGGTTTGTAAAAAGTCAGTGTGAACAGGAACCGGACCAGAACTTAACTACAACAATGTATAATTTTTTTCACTTGGTCCGGACCAAATGAACCCAACTACAGGTGTGAAAACACCCTTAATCACACTTTTACCACATAAACAAACATGAACAGGGGATTCTGATAAAATGTAAATAAGGAGTTCTGTAGGACCCTGTGATTTGAATTTAGTAATAAAAATGGAATCAACTGTAAAATGTAGAATATCGTGGAATTTGCCAAAATGTGGATACAATTGATAAAACTCAAGCTTTTTTCTGCCATTATAAGAGTTTTTTCACAGCGTCTGAGCAGAAAAAAACTATGCTGCTATGTTTTGGTGTCCTTTACGGGCTCGCTGCTTCTGTCCTCTGTCCTCTGTGTTGGTGTTTCATCGAGAGCGAGGCTCAGCTCCTCCTCCACACACACTGGTGGCTACTCAGCGTGAGACCTACGAAAACATGAAGACTCTGACATGTTCCCGTGGTACCAGTCCATCTGTCCCCTCAGTCACAGACGGCTTTCTGGCAGGACCTCGCAAATATGTCGTCAGGGTTCCCCGCGGGGTCTTAAAAAGTCTAAAATCCAATAGCCTGAATTTAAGGCCTTAAAATGTCTTAAAATCTCATAAAATGTCTTAAATACAATTTTAGCAGGTCTTAAAAATTCATCAACGTTTCTTTCATTTAATAAAAGAAATGCATTACCTTGCTTTTAAATGTTTAGTTTTTTGAGCACGCCGTAACAAAACTATAAAACAGAACCAGAATAGCTGTGATCCCCGGATAGAATTTATCGGAGCACACCGATTTCACGTGCAGTCAAGGGGAGTGCAGGGTTTTTCCTGCATAGAGAATTACGAGACGGCCGCCTCCGTCAAATTTCGCCTCGCCTCCAGCTCTCGACAAAACTCTGACGGGTGTCCTCAAGGAAAACACTGTTTTCTAACAAGCATCGCACTTGATGGATTTCTGTCATTTGTAACTGCATTGCGGCATTACACCGATGTGTTGGCGCTGTAACATAATCAGCACAGTGAACCAGGAAAGGCGCTGACAAAACTGCCAAAGAAGAAGAAACGAGCCGTCGGTTTTGATTTTCGGCTGGAGCGCTGCAAAGTGGGAGCAGCAGTGTTACCGCTGGTAAATTTTTCGCCACCACAGCAAGAAACATCACTAAAGTAAACAAAAGTTCTTTCCGTCCCGTTTGATGCTTTAATATAGTTTTATATCACCAGTTGACGTTTATAAATGTCGTTGCAAGCGGCAGTCTGTGTTTGTGAAAGCCGCTTCATCCGTCTCTTTACATGTATGCCTGAGCAGTTTCATAATGAACCGAAAATACTTTAACACTTCTCAGCGGGGGGGCTGGCTGGTCCTCACTGGGCGTGTTTACTCTGCGACGGTCCGCACACTGCTCTATATATAAACCCTCTGCTACAAGTAAATGTCCTACATTCAAAATGTTACTGAAGTACAAAAGTATTAGCATCAAAATATACTTAAAGTACCAAAAGTAAAAGTAGCCTACTCATCATGCAGAATGGCCCATTTCACAATAATATATATTATGGTATTATAATTATTGATGCATTAATGTGTTCATCACTTTAATGTTGCAGCTGGTAAAGGTGCTCATTTTAACTACTTTATATGCGTAATAATGATATACTACTTAAAGGCAGGGTTGACGATGTTCTCCAGTAGACACTATTTGTTATATTGGTTGAAATGGTCTTTACCCCCCCGACAGCGATCCATTACTGATGAGCTCTGAAAAAGGACCGGAAAAGAGCCGTCATCTGTAGCTGCTGTAATCCTGTAAAAACGTCTACCAATCACTGCCTCGCGGTCTGCTTGGAAAGAACCAATCAGATGCCTCCCTGCCTCCCTGCTCGTACTCTACCCTTGTCGTGCACCAGCCTGAACTCAAAGCGCGTCGACGCCGCACGTTTCCTGGAGAAGGGAAGAAAAAACTCAACCCTGCAGTAGCACTGCACAGATTACTTGTCATGAAGTAACGTTGTTGAGTTGAGGTCCTCTCTCCGCTCTGTGTCTGTGAAGTAGTTACGATGCGGCGGTGCTCCTGCATGTGTGTGGGGGGGGCATTGCCTTGGAAGGAGCCCCGAGGGGAGGGGGGGGGGGTTTAGACGGAGCTCCTGAGGCGATGCTACTTTCACAATATGCTAGCTTTCCGACATCGTCGATCCTACCTTTAATAATACACCACAGTTTATTAGTTGATTTTTATTTAGTATTAAGTATCTGAATCTGCACATAGCTAGTAACTAATATTGTCAAATAAATAAATAATTGAAGTAAAAGTACAACATTTCCCTCTCAGATGTAGTGGAGTAGAAGTGGGCTGTAAAGATACGTAAAATAGAAATGCTCAAGTAAAGTACAAGTACCTCAAAATTGTACTTAAGGACAGTACTTGAGTAGCCTACAGTCCTCCACTGCTAGAGCACAAAATGGTTTACAAGAGCACCATATCTAGTCTCTTAATTTTGCTTTCAAAGTGCACCAGATTGATGCATTTAACTTAAAATGTACAAAATGTTCTGGTTACTGTGAAAACCTGAAACAAAGACTGGGAAAACTGCTGGAAAGAATGTGTTTCAGTGAATAAATTAATTTACTTTGCAAGTAATTCCGGGGTTCCAATTTTCTTTCATATCCTTAGTACTTTCTTGCCAGTATGGATGTGAAGTAGGTGTTAAATTGCATTCACAGTGGTCTTATAAAGTCTTAAATTTGACTTGTTGAATCCCTGGTTGTGCTGGTTAAACGTTCAGGGGACGCACCCTACAGTATTTTTCTTTTTATCCTTTACGAAAAATTACTTCAAAGCCCGGCGCTCTTTCTGGGGGCTTGATTTAGCAATATCTAAAGATATTCCTCTATACTTCAGTAATGAACCTGGACCCTCAGACACAAAGTAAGAGATCTGCTATATTCCAATTTCTACACAAATGTATTTGCCAACAAATATTTAACAGACTTCGTTAAATAAACTCTTCCTCTTAGTATCTGTGACAGCTGTCAGTTACCTAGAAAAGATGTAATCTAATCTAAGAAAACGGCTACAAGCTTTTAACCCTCGTTATTGTTGACAGTTGCAGTAGTTTGTGTGTTTAGAGCTACCTTAATGACTTAAAAAAGAGAATGTATCAAGGATTCAAGCAATATGAATTAAATAATCTTTTTGTTTGCAGAGTTCAGTACAGACAGAGAGCAGAGTCTCCAGTACCCAGCTGTCTGTCTATGAAGAGTGACCGGTCCATAGGTATTCCTCTACACTTCAGTGATGAACCTGGACCCTCAGACACAAAGTAACAGAGCTGCTACTAACTCATTTACATGACTCATTTTCAGCATCTCTGCCATTGTTTTCTGTCGATTTTGTTTGTATATATTTAAGTTTTGACTGAAGTTTATTTACCAACTAAAATTTAAACTTTTTGTGAAACAAAAGCTAAATAATTTGTGCCATCTTCCTCGTAGTATCTGTGACTACTGTCAGTCACCTAGAAAAGATGTAATCTAATCGCAGAAAATGGCTACAAACCTTTAAACCTCGATATTGTTCACAGTAGCAGTAGTTTGTGTATTTAGAGCTACTGAAATGTCTTTGTCATCAGATAATTTATCAAGGATTCATGTGATATGAATAAAATCTTCTTGGTGTTTGCAGAGTTCAGTACAGACAGAGAGCAGAGTCTCCAGTACCCAGCTGTCTGTCTATGAAAAGTGACCAGTCCAAACGTGAACCTCCATTCTTCAGTAATGAACCTGGACCCTCAGACACAAAGTAAGAGACTGTTTTTACTGTGAGCTGACCTGATGGATGATGATGCATTGAGGATGAAGACTAAATGTTCTGCTAAAAGATTTATATTCCTCAAAATGCAGCTTCATGTTGTATTAATTGATCAAGGAGATGTGTCATTTATGGCTACCATCTATATTTGGATTATGAAAAAGAGGAAAATGAAAACTCAGGAAAATGGTTTAATTATTTTTTATTATGCACCAGACAATAGTTTTTTCTTCCAGATGTTCAGAAGAATCTTCTGAAAAAAAACAGAAATATTACAGAAAAATAACGTTAGTTTTAACCAAATTGATTTAAACATAAAAATGAGTTAACATTTCACCAAAACTCATTTTAATTCAACCTGTTCAAGACAAAAGAGATTTTCATAAACACAACGTGTTAAAATTCTGATTTGTGTGAGCAACACACACTAACACGCCCTCATAGATAAACTCAAAAGTCAAAGATTTCCTGTAAATGAATAACAGAGCAGAAGGATGAAGACTGTAGACTGAAGCAGGGTGATAGTGGGGCAGCTAAGCTGAAATATTTCTAACAATTGTGCATTTTGCGATAGAAGCAACAAATTTGGCACAGATGTAGGTTTATATGTAATGAAAAGATGTAGATATCGGGGCACTGTAAATTTGGCCCCCGGAGGCCATGGCAGCCATTTTTCAAAAATGGCCACCAAATAGATGCTAAATATTCCAAAATGTTACAGAATATTTTCATTAGCACTTAAATTGACAATCGTCTGTACGGCACTTTGAATTGCATTTGACTTGTTTGAAAGGTGCTATATAAATAAAGTTTGACTGATAGCGTTCCATCAGTGCATTTCTTTTATCAGTAGCAGTAAAACTGACAGAGATATCGCTGGACAAAGGTCTGGGTCACCATCAACTCCTAATCACAGTTAAAGCGATACTGAACTTTGGTAGAACTTTGGGTTGTATTGCTAACTAGCCGTGATATATGACCAAGTAAAGGAGTTAATTATCATCAACTGCTCCCGTGAGCAGATTACGATTTTTTTTTTTTTTTCTCTCTCTCTATTTACTCCCTTGCTAGCGAAACAGGTCGTCAAAGTTGCTTTCACTCATGACCCGTTCTGTTTGGTTAAAACAAACTCAGGTCTGTTTGCTTGGTTAGTACAGTTTGTTTTGGGCTGATGTGAAAGCTCATTCAAACTCTGGTGAAGACCAAACAACCAAACTCTGGTCCACCTTAAAAGGTGGGTCTTGGTCCACTTCCAAGTGGACTCTGGTGTGTTTCGTTTCTGGTGTGAAAGCAAGCGAACCAACCACCAGCAGATATGTGATTTATCATGATTTATAAAGCTAAACTACTAATAAATCCATCTGCTGATGTGAAATCTGTTAAGGAAGTGATGTCATTGATCTGTATTTAAGGTCATGTATAGAAGCACGTCAGCTGTTAAAACTGCTGTGCTTGTATCTGACTCTGTGTACTTTGTCTGTTCATTAACTCCATTAAAAAGTTTGTAGCGTTGTTCAGCGTTATTGCATAGAGCAGATTAATAATCAATCATTAATTGATATCAAAATATGTATCTATAATTAATAACCCAAAATTATTAATCATAAACCCATGAATTGTCATAAAAGGTGAAGGAGAGTAGTTACACTCAGCTTCAAATATCACACACAATTAGTTTAAATACCAGACTTTACCCAGGCGCCACCCAGTTTTATAAAAATAGGGAAAAATTCACAATTTGATATCAATCAAATGAGTCTCTTAATCTCAGGGTTGCTACAGAGTTCTTGGGCATAGTGAACAGTGATTTGATTTGTTTATATACACACAAAATCAAGTAACCAAGTTCTTTATAAATGAAGTGTTTATTTGACTAACTAGAATATAACTGAATAAATGAGAAAACAAAAGGAAAAAGGAATAAAATGAATAAAGGATAATTAAAGGAATACAGGGAATACAATGATGAACATTCATGGATAGAAACAAATTAAATGTGACCAGCTCAATTCAGTGACTAATATCCCTCTGATTGGATTTAACATTTTCTTATCAACTAAATTTAGTTTTGATATTAATGTACCATTCAGCAGCAGAGAGTTTAAGAAGCACTAGGGAAGATTAAGAAGCAGAAGCAGTAAATTTAGGCGTGGTCTAATTCAAGTTTAGAATTTATGGATGAATTTCCTAATTCTTCTTTCGTTTAACATTGATTATCCATTTTTGTAAACTGACCTTATTTATTAATTGACTATAAATTTGTTAATTAATCTAGTCATCAAACTCTTTCTCTTCTGAAAATGCATCTATACATCACCCTCGCTGAGTAGGCTGGTGTGGAAGGAGGTTGTGCGGTTTGGAGTAGAGTGGTGGCAGATTCTGTCTGGAACACGGCATTTTGGATTTTTCCGATCCAGTTGGTTCGACACGGATCGAGTCGTTTCTCTTCCTCAGTGGCTCTCTTTGGCGTCCTCAGGCATCCACGGATATGGTCGACTGGCATGTCCTCGATGCATTTTTCCATCTCCGTCTGTCTCTGTCTTGTGCAGCATCTCTGTCTTCAGACCCCCCCCCCCCCCTTTCGTAGCTGGAGGGTTCACTCAGTTCAAAATGCTCTTGACTTAAAGTTTTCCTTCAAAGTCTCTTTTCTTCACACTGGCTGGTACCACCAGCACGTCGTGGATACAGTAGGACTGTCTCAGCTCTCGGGGCATAGCGGCAAGGCAACAGAGTAGCAAAAGACATGGTTTGGCAGGTTCTTTACCCATATTCAGGTAGGCTGGATGACGATCTCAGCCTGGCGTGAGGAGCTGGACCTCCGGTCCTCAGGACGGCAAGCAGCCTGTGTCCCCGGTCATGTTCTTTCTCATTCCCCCCCTTCCCTGGTTTTGCGGAAGAGAGGGGGGGGAGCAAAAGGACCAGAAACAGCATTCTCCTCCCATCTGACAAATATACTGATTCTTTCAGTTAAACTTCTTTTGCAGGATTAATACTAGTTAATTTGTTTCACATAATCAATTCTTCCATATTTGACGTCTTCGCTTCATCTGCTTCAAATAGATATCCGAAACTAAGGACATAAACCACTGAATAAAACTTGATCAATTGAATTAAAATGGATACACAAATTACACGACACAGATAAACCTTGTTATCGAAACATGTAGGTATACAAACATCACACAGACAGGCGTATACATGTTGATATAGAAGTGTGCTTCGTACACGGTCAATGAAGAGATAAGATATCAAACAGTCATCAAGTGTGGATGAGAGCAATGAAGCAGACATGCGGTGAGTGTGTCTGTGACCACAATGGAATGTGGTGCATGTCACAAATCAAGAAGGCCTGGTATCTTCATCGCTTCTCTGAATCTGACCTTTGACACGTAACTCAGAGAAAAACGGGGCTTGGGTCATAAATTGAGGGTTTGCCAACTCCATTAGCGCCCTAGGGGTCATATAAGCAGTTTCTGGAAGAAGTTTGAGAATTAGGCTATAGATGGTCATTGTTTTCATTATCACGTTTCATATTCTTCATCTTTCAATCATCATTCGCTACAAGTGTGACAGCGATCCCACAGTAATATGCCTCATGCACGTGTCCGTGCACTCCCCGATGTTCACACTATGCATTTGCGCCAATCATCTGAAAGCGAGCAAAGGGGCTTTTGTACAGTCCTGTCTCTACTATTATTCATCATAATGTGGCTGATTTGCAGTCTAATAATACTAATAATGCTTATAATCAGTTATTAATCAAAGAACATAAATATACACATCAGAAGCATTAAAGTGCTGCATAAACTTCTGTCAGTCACAGAATTTGATTTGCCCTCATGGGTCCTGATGATGAACTGATGACAATCAGAGAGTATACCGTCAGCACACCGCACCAAACTCCTCTTTCTCTTTCTCTCCTCCTCTCCCTCCTGCTCAGTACCTGTAGAGAAGACCGTCAGCGCACCCCCACCCCTCCCGCCCCTCCCTGCTTGTATGATCCTTGTCTGTCATCACTGGCACCGCACGCACGTCATTAACACAACATTGAGTCACAGTCAGTGCATGCATGGTGTGCCCGTGGCGCGGAGAAGATCATCCTATCATTCTGCCTTGTATTAATTTATAAAAAAAAACGGCTCTTGAACGGGAGCCGGTTCCCATCATTCACTTGAAAGAGCCGGCTCGTTCGCGATCGACACATAACTATTACATATTCTTTGAACCTTTGGCGAGCTTTGGGTCGCGAGCTACTGGTCATGAGCGAGCGACATGTTGGAGACCCCTAACATTTAGACGGAGCTCCATGGTGACTAGTGCTATTTTTAGAACATGCCTTGCGGGCGACTCACGTGGACCCTGCGGGCACCAGGTTGGCTACCTCTGGTTTAGAGCTACCTTAATGACCTAAAAAGAGAATTTATCAAGGATTCAGCAATATGAATAAAATCATCTTGGTGTTTGCAGAGTTCAGTACAGACAGAGAGCAGAGTCTCCAGTACCCAGCTGTCTGTCTATAAAGAGTGACCGGTCCAAATGGCATCCTCTAGACTTCAGTAATCAACCTGGACCCTCAGACACAAAGTAAGAGAGCTGCTACTAACTCATTTACATGACTCATTTTTCAGCATCTCCGCCATTGTTTTCTGTTGATTTTGTTTATATGTTAAAGTTTTTTTGCCAACTAAAATGTAAACTTTTTGTGACACAGACAAAGCTAAATCATTTGTGCCATCTTCCTCTTAGTATCTGTGACAGCTGTCAGTCACCTAGAAAAGATGTAATGTCATCAAATAGGACAGCTACAAACTTTAAACCTCCTAATTATGGACAGTAATATTGTAGTAATATAGTAGTTTGTGTATTTCGAGCTAATTAGATGGCTTTAACATCTCATTCATCATTCAAACAGAAAAGTAACAACACTTTAACTCTTCTCTGTGACCATCTGAGCTTCTAGACATTATCGGCCAAATCTTGATATTTTTCAACAACAATCAACAAATCATTTTATTTATAAAGAAGTGTCTCCACAGAGAGAAGAAGAAGAGTCATGCTGCTGTGGGGGAGCTGATGTCCAGATCCAGAACAAGACCTGGACCTCAGACAGCCAGTCAGACCAGAACAAGACCTGGACCTCAGACAGCCAGTCAGACCAGAACAAGACCTGGACCTCAGACAGCCAGTCAGACCAGCACTGTACAAAGTAAGACTGTAGATCTGTCTGGAAACAGGACTTGTTGTTTTAATACTCTGATTATTTGTTTGACAACCGTTTAAGATCTTCTCCACCATACATATCTGCTCTGTATCACACGTCCTGTGTTCCCCTTTGAGAGAAAATCTGAACCCAAAAGGAATAATTATATATTTTTATGTTTTGTTTTTATGATAGCACTCCGTCTTTGCATTAACCAATCACAATGATGTTTGTTCTCCATCTGCATAGATGAAGATGGTGAACTATTAAACTGTGTGTAAAGCAACAACATCACTGTTCTATCATATGACTTTATAACCTTTACTTATTTATATGTTCTTATATTGATCACTTCATATTGGCAATTAAAGTAATAAGTTTCTTTATTTTGTCTCAAACTTGTCTCTCTCTTTCAGCAGATAGCGTTCTACAGGAGGTTGTAGATGAACATAAGATCAGTCTGAGGAGGAGATGTGAATGTGTGACTGAAGGAAGTGATGAAACAGGAAGTGGAACCCTCCTCAACAGGATCTACACTGAGCTCTACATCACAGAGGGACAGAGTGAAGAGGTTAATACCCAACATGAGGTGAGGCAGCTTGAGACAGCTTCCAAGAAGAAGACCCTCCATGACGCTCCAATCAAGTGCCACGACATCTTTAAAGCCTTACCTGACCAACAGGGGACACATCAGAGTCGTTCTGACGAACGGTGTCGCTGGCGTTGGAAAAACCTTCTCAGTGCAGAAGTTCACTCTGGACTGGGCAGAGGGCTTGGAAAACCAAGATGTCAGTCTGGTGGTTCTGCTTTCGTTCAGGGAGCTGAACTTGATCAGAGATGAGCAGTACAGTCTTCTCATTGCTGCTCCATGTTTTCCATCCAACATTACAGAAGGTCACAGCAGAGAAGCTCGCTGTCTGTAAAGTTCTGTTCATCTTTGACGGCCTGGATGAAAGCAGACTTTCACTGGATTTCAAGAAGAAGAAGGTTGTGTCTGATGTCACCCAGAAGTCATCAGTCAACGTGCTGTTGACAAACCTCATCCAGGGGAATCTGCTTCCCTCAGCTCTCGTCAGGATAACTCCCGACCTGCAGCAGCCAATCAGATCCCTCCTGCATGTGTTGACAGGGTAACAGAAGTACGAGGCTTCACTGACGCCCAGAAGGAGGAGTACTTCAGGAGGAGAGTCAGTGATGAAGAGCTGTCCAGCAGAATCATCTCACACATCAATACATCCAGGAGCCTCCACATCATGTGTCTAATCCAGTCTTCTGCTGGATCACTGCTACAGTTCTGGACCACATGTTGACTAGAGACCAGAGAGGAGAGCTGCCAAGACGCTGACTGACATGTACTCACACTTCCTGTTTGGTTCAGACAAAGAGGAAGAAGCAGAAGTATGGTGAGGGACATGAGACGAGTCCACAGGAGCTGACGGAGGCTGACAGGAAAGTTTCTTCTGAAGCTGGGGGAGGCTGGCGTTGAACAGCTGGAGAAAGGAAACATCATGTTCTACCAAGAAGACCTGGAGCGGTGTGGTCTTGATGTCACAGAGGCCTCGGTGTACTCAGGAGTTTGTACAGAGATCTTCAAAGAGAGTTTGTGATCTTTCAGAAAACAGTCTACTGCTTTGTTCACCTGAGCATTCAGAGTTTCTGGCTGCAGTCTACATGTTCCACTGTTACACAAACAGCAACACAAAGATACTGGAGGACTTCCTGGGAGAAGACTACAAGCACAGAAAGTCAAACCCAATGACTTCTCTCAAGAAAATCTCTAAGTATTTTGGAAACAATGCTAGTCGTGGCCCATCTCTGGATGTCTTCCTGAAGAGAGCCATGGAAAAGTCCCTTGAAAGTAAAAATGGCCACCTGGACCTGTTTGTTCGCTTCCTTCATGGCCTCTCTCTGAAGTCCAACCAGAGGCTCTTAGGAGGTCTGCTGGGTCAGACAAAGAGCAGTTCAGGAAGCATCAAGAGAGCCATCAAAAACCTGAAGGAGATGAACAGAGATAAAATCTCTCCTGACAGAAGCATCAACATCTTCCACTGTCTGACGGAGATGAACGACCACTCGTACATCAGGAGATCCAAGAGTTCCTGAAGTCAGAGAACAGATCAGGGAAGGAACTCTCTGTGATCCACTGCTCAGCTCTGCCTACATGCTGCAGATGGCAGAGGAGGTTCTGGATGAGTTGAACCTGTACAAGTACAAGACATCAGAGGACGGACGACAGAGACTGATTCCAGCTGTGAGGAACTGCAGAAAAGCTCTGTAAGTCCAGTGCTAATTTGAAATTATTTTTTTAACCGATAACCGACCCTCGTTAACCGATTATTAACCGCGAACCGATAAGATTTGTGTCTCATGCAGCGATGCGCCAGCTGCAGTGTATGAGCACAACAGACAACTGAGTCCACAGTTCACCGTCAGGAGAGTTACTGTAGCAGCCACGGTGCTGCGTTCACTGTCTCCAGTTCACCGTCCAGGAGAGTTACTGTAGCAGCCACGGTGCTGCGTTCACTGTCTCCAGTTCACCGTCAGGAGAGTTACTGTAGCAGCCACGGTGCTGCGTTCACTGTCTCCAGTTCACCATCAGGAGAGTTACTGTAGCAGCCACGGTGCTGCGTTCACTGTCTCCAGTTCACCGTCCAGGAGAGTTACTGTAGCAGCCACGGTGCTGCGTTCACTGTCTCCAGTTCACCGTCAGGAGAGCTAAAGTAGCAGCCACGGTGCTGCGTTCACTGTCGAGGACATGCAGCCACTTTTCCAGTAAAAGTCTCCACTGCACGTTTAGTTTAGTTTAGCAGCTTGTCAGTTGTGTATCAGCGCGGCGTAACTTTAGCAAAATGTCCAACATACCGTGTAGGTGTAGCAGACAGTGTGTGTACAGTTTATTAGTTGGTGAATAAATGCTATGAGGCTACAACTCTTCCGCTGAAGCGAGCTATAGACGGCTCATACTCTGTTAAGGTGGACCAGCTTTTTCATTAATTGTTAATATATCTTTTAAAAGGGGCTATATGTAAGAATCAGAAATTGCTTGTTCACAGCGACACCTGTGGCCGCAATGTCAACGAAAGTCAGCGTCCTGTTGCTCGCGCTCGCGCTTGTGCTCGCTCTACATTGACATGAACGAGCACCGGTCTAAACAGTGAGGAGACACACGTCAGCTAACACACAATATCACTCTATATTTCACCTGCTTGGCAGTAATGTTAGCTGACCAGACGAAGGTCTCTCCATGAATCAATGCTGATCCTAGTGTTGGCTTTTCCTGTTCAGCCCGCCGACTCGGAGGAAACGGGGGGGGGGGGGGGGAGACCGACACCCGGTCGGGGGGGGGGGGGGGGGGGGGAGACACCCAGTCGGGACGATAACGTAACTCGCTGCGGAGCTCCGTCACTTCACAAGACACGGGAAACCTCTGTTGGTCTGGCGGAGCGTCAGCATTTATTTCTGCAAAAACATCCACTGCACATTCACTAGATATTCTCACAGCTAAACTAACTCTTCTGCAGTGTGTAGTGTGCGCTCATGCACGTGAGAGGTGGAGCGAGCCGAGCAGGTGAGAACGAGCGCAGGCAGGAGGAGCAGAGCTGCTGCGCGCTCGCGTACCCACACGCGAGCGCGCATGGGATTCCGACCCGTTATGATTTATGCGCGTGAAAAGTTACAAATAGTCCCTTTAACCATTTAACGATAGCATTAATTGGTTAAAATTCTTAATGTCGGTTAAACGGTAATTAGTAACATCCCTAGTCCAGATGTGATTAACTTTATAGATCAGTGTAGATTAGTAGTTAGTTCTTCAAATATACACACTATAAATTATTCGTAAAATATAATATTCTTATAAATGTTCCACATGTTTATTACATAAATATGTCAGTTGTATTTCGTCACAGATGTTTTTGAGCTGTTTCAAATGTTGAGTTAAAAATGTTTCAGTAGTTTGTGTTTCTAGCTGTCAAGTTAATGAACACTTATTCTATTTATTTCTAATAATTGTTAAATTTTACAGTTTTTCTTATTTATCTTTTTGGGTGATGGACACGACATGTGAACCTGGTAAAACAAATGAAAAAAACAAAAGATCAGCTGGCTGTGGAGCGCTGGTCTAACCGGTGTAACGGCAGCAACAGAACATTTGCTGATCCGGCGGGGAGTCGGGGCGGTCCTGGGATCAGAGCCCTGGTGCTGGGGGTTTAAACTGGCTGAATCTGAGCTAACTGGGGGTACGTCTCCTGGCAAGCAGCCTCCCGGTGGCGAGGAGGACGAGGCGGGGGTGCGAGTCGTTTCCTCTCGTTTCTGCTTCTTCCAATTTAATCCAGACGGTGCAGTGTCCGTTCAGAGCATGTCTGTTCAGAACGGGCCGAATGCTTGGCTTGTGGTGTTGCTGCTTGCAGCTTTCTCGAGAACCGCTCATACAAACAACTTCATACTCGACATTGTGCTTCCTTGGGTTCTGAGCAACACAGCTGCCATGACATAGTTGCGTCACACACCCGAGTCACGGCTACTCACGGTTAGGAACACCGGGGAAATACGCTTTGTTTCACAGGAAAAATCAGACCCCGGGAGCTGTTACTCACAGTCAGAAACATCGGGGAAATACACTTAGCGGAGGTAATTTCCAAATAGGTGCATTAGTTGCTTGCTTTGACATAACCACCCTGGTTATAATGTAGAGCATGGATTTAATTATCGGAGGTATTTTCCCGGGGGTAACGTTATTAGTGTTATTTGTTAGTATCAAGTCTGACACCGGGGGAAAAACCCTCTGGTCGTCGTTAATTCAAAGTTTTAAAAACATTGAACATGTCAGCATCCAAAATGCACCAAATATGTCAATGCTTGGTTCCCCCCCGTTGTTCTTGAAATATGCGAAGGAAAACAGACAGACAGACAGAAAACAAAAGACAGACAGAAAGACAGACAGACAGACAGACAGCTTTATATTAGATAAAGAAACTATCAAAAAGCAGACAGACCCTGGATGTATTATTGACGAGCCCTCGGTGCAGCTCTACTTCTTGGTCCTCTCATGTTGGACTGAGGACAGACTGGACGCTACAGTGACTCACTGTCGCCTCTCGAGGTACAAGTAGGGTAGTACTACAAGAAAGTCAGGGGCCGGGCCTTGCTGGTTGGCAGTGATATCTCTGCAGCACAATACATTGACCGATTTGGCATAACCTCAAAACTGTTACTTCTTCACATTCTTTTGGGAATGTTAAATTTAAATGTTTTAATGTTTAAAAATAAAACTCTGGTCAGATCTTACATGTTGCACCCTTTTAAAAAACCTGGGCCCAAAAAAACAAACTCATTTCTGTTGCCTCCACACTCATTTCCACTGTATTTATTCTATTTTGTAACTGCTCTGTAATATTCTGTTTTTATGTCTTTGAAGCACTTTGTAAAAAGTGCTTATTATTATTATTATTATTATTATTATTATTATTACTATTGATTGAGTATGTAACTTTATCTGAAGCAGCCACTGTGGCCACAAGTGACTCTTATGGGGGAATGTTGAATGCTATGCTAACAGTGATTTTGGGAACACAAGTGGAGAATATTCATCAAGTCAGTGAACTGATTCAGTAATGTCAGTTGCACAACAACATCAATCTAAAGTGTTAACATTAGCATTAGCTTGGGTTGTGCGGTGTAAAATATTTCAAACGGTTTGATATTAAGCCAAACACCGGACCGGGCTGGTGTACCCAATTTTACCACGAGGTGTCGCACTTGACTCCGCGGGCCCCAGAGAGCCCATGAATGAGAGTGGAGCGACTCCATCCACTTGGGGGCAGTAATGCACCTCTAAGCTGGTTTACCAACCCCCAATAAACACTAAAAAAGAAGAAGCTGCACCACATTACACCTTACCTCCTGTGTTTTTGGGCTCATCTCTTTTGTTGGCTTCAAATCCAAAATGTTGCCATGTTGCTGCAGTTTTAGTTTTCTTTGAGACCAGCTCTGTCATGTCTCGTCTCGTCAACCCAAAAAACACATGAACTTCCCAGTAAACAAACCTCTTCTTGTTTATAAACCATAATAATATCATAATATTACGTTAATCACGTTGTCAATTGCTTATAATAAAGCAATACAGGCTGGATTTAGCTCTGTGACTCTGTCGGGACAGGTTGTTGATTGGATACTTTTTAATTTGCCAGAATGTGTCATAAAAAATTTGCCAAAATAAAAACAAACCGGTTTAAATTGGCCACCCCAAAAATGAAAATCGACCCAACTCTAGCATTAGACCAAAATACTGGTATACGAGACAAACTTGTCGTTGTAAAACCCCTGAGTGTGTTGAATCGAGCAATGGGGCATTTTATTTCTAATGAATTCAGGTTGTGTTCCATCATTTTTTGTGAAGTCTTTCCTTTTATTCTGTTACTTACAGAAGGAAACTCAGGTGTTTCTCTCTCTTGTTGCTGTAGAGAAGAGTAGTAACAGGGAAAAACACAGCTTCCACCAATAACAGTTCAATCAGGAGAGACCCCGTATCGATTGAACAACAAATTTTTTACATGATGCATGATGAGAAGAATAGTGCAAAGTCTTTGGCGATTAGACTCCATCGTGACGTAGTAATAAAAGGGGGGAGTGATGCCGTGATGAGATTAGGATATATTCCCCCTTGGAGTCTAGACACTGGTGGGGGGGTGAAGGGGGTACTGAAGATCCAATGAAGGGATGTGGAGCAGGCCTGGGCACTGAATATGAAGAAGACTGGAGGTGATGGGGGGGAGGCGGGTTGCATCGAGCCCCTCTGAATGAGAACTGACGCAGCAGAGAGGAGAACGGTTTTAAAATTTGATTGCAACGATATGATTGGCTCAGAGAGAGCGTGGCGGAATCTGTTTGGTTATTAAGAATGAACCACCCACATCAGCTGATAGAGTAGGAGCCAGTAGGAGGAGAGACAGAAAGGGTTTTGAATGAAAGAGTGTAAAGAGGGGCTTCCTGTCTGAACTTTCGCATAAGCTTTATCGGTCTGATGAATATATAACAGCAGAATGGTAGAATTTAGACTTTTTTAAAAGATCTTATACACACCAAAAATCAATGTTGTGTTTTTTAAAGCTGATACACTGATAACATCTTTCTGATGATATTTTGTTGAAAATAATGCAACCCCATTGGGTTTTTTAATTGTGTTTTTGAGTGAATATGTTTGATGCTCAGAAAAGAGTGTTAATGACAAAACGCCATGCAGTCATCAAAATATCTAATTATATGAATGTTTAATTATGTACAGGTCTAATATTATGACGCGGTTTGTTTAATTTCTCTACCGTTTGGGAGCAGTCATGAATTTTCCCGTTTATGGACGTGAACCTGACAGCAGCAGGTAGCAGCAAAGAGAGGTCAACTTTATCAACTGTATTATTATTACTTATTCACTGAGTTTCAATCTGCTTTTCTAATCAAGAAGGCCCATGATAACTTTGTAGAGACAGACCTGGGATCAGATCACACTGACAGACTGGACATTATGGAAACCTCAATGTAACTACATGTTTCTCTCTTCATCTGCAAGATAAAAAAAAAACAAAGATTAAAAGTCTGCAGGTTTGGGGAGAGTGATGAGAATTATTGTTTTATGTCAAACAGTGAATAAGATTAGCTGAACCACTGATGTGAAGCAAATGATCATCAAAGAAGTATATATCAAACTGTTTAGTCATCAAATGCATGAAGTAAATATAAACTGTCCTCTTTCATAATAACATATTTTGTCATTTTTGTGTCATGACAGACTTTCTGAATGTGGACTCTCAGATACTCACTGTGAAGTTGTGGCCTCAGCTCTGAAGTCCAACCCCCCCCATCTGAGAGAGCTGGGGTGATAAAAACAGAGACCTGAAGGATTCAGGAGTGAAGCTTCTGTCTGCTGGACTGGAGAGTCCAAACTGTAGACTGGAGACTCTGAGGTCAGTTCACTGACTGTAGCTTCTGTATTATTTGAAGCCCCAGACATTTAGATTACAACAAGAAACCAAAAAAAAATTTTTATCAGAAACATCTTTGCAGGGTTTATATTTTTTTTTTAAGTCTATTGAATACAATACTCACATGTTCATATGTACATTCAAAGAGTTATTGATGTCTGTCATCATTCCTTCTGTCTGTGAAGCAATCCCCATATAACCTGATGTTACGAGATGAGGACTAAATCCACAGTCTTGTCCTGTGTAAAATGACCTGTAAAGTTGATCTTAAACTAATCGGGGCTTCAGCAGTCTGAGTTAGATGTATTAGGGCTGGGGGACTTGGAGAAAATCAAATATCATGATATTTTTTACCAAATACTTAGATATCGATATTGCGAAGTTAAAACCCGGAAAAGACAACACTTTACCATATGACAATATTAAGACATCAAAATCTAAGATGATATCTCGTCTCATATCACGATATTGATATAATATGGGTCTATTGCCCAGCCTTAGTATGTATCCAGTAAGTATGTTGTGTTTGACAGTTTCCTTGTTGATGCAGGAGGGTTACTAACACAAAGAGGGGAAATTTTGGGACTAAACAGTCTGTAACTTTGGTAAACACTAGGGGGGGGAAAAAATGTATTCACCTATGTACGCAATTTTTTTTTAAAATTTTTAAAAGGATGTTTTAATGCCAGAATCGATATATCTGCTTTCTGAGTCTATGTGGAGGTAGAAGGAAGTTACCGCTTTTTTTGTTATAGTTGATGACGTGACGTCATATCCGTTCCGTATCCGTCAACCAAAACAAACCTCAGAAAGTATAAAACCCCGGAGGGTCGTCGTGGATACGACCTGCACCCTCACATGTTAAATCCAAAGTGGTAAACACTACACATCCAGTAAAGGATGGAAACACTTTGGGTTTCACACATTGCAGGAAAAACAGAGCTAGATGATGTGAAAGTTGTGGTCACACTAAACTGCAGACATAAAGGTGATATTATACTGATCCACACTGAGTATCTTAATGCTAAAGGACATTTTCTTCTTCAGTGGTTTAGTCCATTGACTGTAGCAGAGCAATGTTGAGCTAACATTTAAAACCTTCATATATCACAACACCTGACTTTCATCATGTTAAAATTAATTATAAAACAATACATAAATATGAAGAATAAAAAATAATCTCTATTTCAGCTATCAGACAATAACAAATTTTTTCACTATTTTTTTTTTTAAAAAAAATAAGCTATATGATGCTTATACTGACTGAAGAGTTTAAACTGAAGATGCTTTGATTTTATGACTCCACTATTTCCCAAAATATATATTAATTTGTCTTATCTTAAATATCTTTTTTTCACATTTCCCAAAATCCATCCTGACATATTTGACATCTTTATAAAGGTTGAGATGTTGAGTTGAATCTTGAATCAGTTTCTGGGTTTTTATTAGTGTTTGGGTGCTCAACATGAGTTTGTATAGATCACAGGTAGCCAACACGGGGTCCGCGGGCACCTGGTCGCCCGCAGGGACCGCGTGAGTCGCCTGCATGTTCTACAAATAGCACGAGTCACCATGGAGCTCCCTCTAAGTTTTAGGGGGCTCCAACACGTCGCTCGCTCGCGACCAGTAGCTCGCCAAAAGGGTTTAAAGAATATGTAATAGTGATGTCGGGTCTTTACAGTGAATGATGGGGAAACCGGGTCCCGTCCGAGAGCCCGGTTTTTTTCTTAAATGAATACAAGGCAGAATGATAGGATCTTCTCACCATGCACGCACTGACTGTGACTGAATGTTGTGTTAATGACGTGCGTGCGGTGCCGGTGATGATAGTGGGAACAGTACCAGTTGTAAGAGACAAGTTGACAATATTCAACATTGTAGGTCCCAGCCATGGCCATAGATCGACGCACGGAGATTTCATTGCAGAATTTACAGATGTACTGGAGCGAGGAACTCATTTTATATCTAATCTCATCTATTTTTCTGCAAAAGAAATCTAAGAAATCATGTGCTGTAAAGGATGAGCTGTTAGCAGCCGGCTGTTTTTTGGGGGAGTTTGGCTACAGTGTCAAAAAGAAATCTAGGATTGTGTTTATTGTTACCGATTTAAACGAGAGAAATAAGCTGTTTTTGGGAGCGGACAGAGCACGCTTGTAAATTTAAACACATCATGCCATGGTAGGTAGTTTACTTCCATTTTGGTTTACCCATTTGCGTTCGGATCTCCTGCAGGTTGTTTTAAAAGCACGTGTTTCATCATTAAAACCCCGGTGTAGACCTCTGTGAGCGTCTGGTTTTAGTAGTAAAGGGGCGACTGAATCTAGAAGATTAAAAGGGCTGTGTTTAAGTCATTAGTACAGTTTTCAACAGGACCTGTCGCTGTAGTGTGTAGTGTAGGATTGCTGGGCAACCGAAAGGAGAGGACGCTGGCGTTATCTGTTCGCTGCTTCTCCATACAACTCAACAGTTTAACGGTTTTTAAAGGGTAGCAATAGTATATAACGTAAAGGATACTATTGTCGTCGCCTGCCCGGGAAAACCCTTTTTTTATTTATTTATTTTTTGTATCTGTTTTTGTACGGATTCTACCCGGGTTTGACAACTGTCTACCTACCTGTTGCTGTCGGTTTGCCATCGCTCGGATGCTCCCGTTTCTGTTCATCGCGGCCACCGTGAGGTTTTCATCCGGGGCCGTTGTTGATTTGAACACTTTGAACACTTTGAACACTTTTGGGTACTTTCTACGTTTTTATGGGTTTCCTCGGCGCAGCACGTCCATGGCAAACGGCTGGCAACGGGGTGCTCTCCACCACTGGCATGATGCTGAATTGCTCCGCACCAACTGATGGAAATTTAACACCACTCCATCGTGCATATCGGGGGTTGAACGGCTTGGAATCCTTCGCCCCCCGTTGCATTCACAGAGGTTGCCGCAGAACGTTTGTTTTTTCCCCGGGCTGATCGGTCTGTCAACACGATCCCTCCGCTCTAAAAAATTTAAACCGCCTCGTCCCCCCCAGGACTGGGCTCGGCACCATGGGGGGTCGGGCCTTCTGTTCCGCGGCCCCCCGTCTATGGAGCTCCCTCCCTGACCATCTGAGGGCTCCACAAAAATCGACAGCTTTCAAAAGGGACTTGAAACCCTTTCCTTTTTTTTTTCAGAAACTACGACTTTTAAATGAACCCTTTCTGGTTGCTGTTTTTACGCTGTTTTTTTTTGATGTTAGCTTTTTATCTGTTTCTTATTTGTTGATTTTCCTGCTTTTACTTTGTAGCACTTTGAGATTTGTTTCAAATGAAAAATGCGTTACAAATAAAAATTTTTTATTATTATTATTAGTGAAAGGAGCCAGAACAAGGTAATCGCTCACCAATTCAGTTATAGTCGACGGACCGATATGGCGAGTGGTGACTACAACAGCACCCGTATTACGTGGACAGGCTGATGATGCTTCGAATTTAATAAGAAAATGATCCGACATCACCGATGTGACGGGAGAGACAGTCACGGCAGTTACATCTATTCCACGAGACAGTATCAGATCGAGGGTGTTACCACTGGAATGAGTGGGTTCATGTACAGACTGAATGAAACCAAAAGTATGGAGGAGGGCCAAAAAGGCTTTACATAGAGGATCATCAGCCTTATTCAGGTGAATATAGAAATCACCAATAATTACAATCTCATCAGAATGAGTGATAATGTCTGAGAGAAATTCTCCGAATTCTTCTAAAAACTGTGAATAAGGGCCAGGCGGTCTGTAAAGTACCACAAGATGGAGCCTGCTGCCCCGGACACGGCAATTCATGGTTAATGGAGATGATTTTAATACAAGAGACTCAAATGAGTTAAATTTAGTATCAAGTTCACACAAAAGAAGCTTATTCAGCTGGTTTGGGTGGAGCTGAGCGATGTGAATAAATGATACTAATAATATAAAATATGAGGGGGGGCGCTAGTGAGCAACGCATGGAGTAGGTGTGCTTCCAGAAGCTCCTCCGTGCCAATCTTTAAAATCAATATTTTAACGGTCTCATATTTCATTTTCTTAACATCGGGAACTTCCCTGACACAGTAAGGGTTTAATTTGTCAACTTCTGGTTACAACATGCCCAATAAGAAGCCAAAACACGTTATGTCGCTCCGACCAGCTCCAGCTGCTAATGCTAACGGCGGGTCGCCTAGCCAAGACGCGAGTGAGGACGACGTGGATGAATTGCCGCTGGTCTGGGATAAGGTCTCTGACAAGATTCTTAAACACATTAACGCCAGGTTTGACAAGTTGGACCAGACCCTTCAGGCGGTACAAAGCTCTCAAAATGAGCTGCTAGAGAAGGTGGAAGCTGTCGAGGAACAGGTGCTGGACCAGGATAACCGTTTAAGCTGCTTGGAAAAGGAATTCTCCAGCCTGAAGAAGGAAAACAACGTACTCAAGCTCAAGGTGGATGACCTCGAGGGCCGTTCGCGCCGCAACAACATGAAGATTGTCGGCATACCTGAACGAGAGGAGGGGAGCAGACCAGCGGAATTCGTCGAGGCCCTGATCCCGAAACTTCTCGGAGATGACAACTTCCATTCTTCGGTGATTATCGACCGGGCACATCGGACCCTGCGACCGCCGGCTCCGGAGGGAGGCGGGCCCCGCGCCATCATCGCCCGGGTCCACTTCTTTCGGGAGAAGGAGCTGATACTGCGGCTCCGGAGGGAGCGAGAGATGGTGTATAAAGGCAACAAGGTCCTTATTTTCCCGGACTACACACCAGATGTGATGCGGCAGCGACGCGAATTCAGTGAGGTGTTGAGCTCGCTGCGGGAGCTCAAGGTGGAGCATAGCCTCCTCTTCCCGGCGAGGCTTCGGGTCAAACACAGGGGCCACTTTAAGGTTTCACTACACTGGGTGAGGCAATGTCATTTCTGAACACTGACTTAAAGAACATATCCTAAGACTTTTGATGCCACTCTGTGTGCTTATTAAGAGGGTTTACTACTGGCACACATGCCTCTTTGTTCATATATTTCAGTTGGACTTTATATGAGACTGTTAATTTGATTTATTTACTCCTATTAGCCATGATTGGCGGCGGAGTTGAGCTAGCTTCTTGTAGCTTTCTTTAGCTAGTTACTTTTCTTCTGGGAGCTAGTCAGGTTTAGAGGGTTATCCGTGCTTCGTTTGGGGAAGCATTTTGGGGGGGTGGGCAGGGAAAATGTTCACGGGGCTATTCAGGTGTGTTATTAGTATATGGTCTTTATATGTTGTGTCTCACTATGTTCTGTGTTATTTTGGGTGGATGCTAGACTGTTTTTATCTCAGGGTTAATGTCAGTATCTGACAACATTGCACATAGCAGCATTAATCATAACCTCACTTTGGTCTCGTGGAATGTAAAAGGTCTGGGTCATGTAATTAAAAGGGGTCGGGTTTTCTCACATCTCAAATCGTTGAATCCGGATATTATTTTTCTCCAGGAAACGCATGTTAGTGCAAATGAACAAGGCAGACTTAGAGCAAACTGGATTTCTCAGGTTTTTCAAGCGCCTTTTACTCGCAAGGCCAGAGGTGTTGCTATTCTCATTCGAAAAAATATTCCATTTCGTCTTGACACTATGAAGGCAGACCCATATGGCAGGTACCTAATGATTTCAGGTCACATAAATTCTCTTCCAATAACAATGCTTAATATATATGGCCCAAATATTGACAATCCTGATTTCTTTCATAAGGCTTTTGATATGATACCAGCTTCTAGCCACAATGTCATTATCGGAGGTGACTTTAATTGTTATCTTGATCCGATTTTAGATAGACTTTCAACGAAATTACCTCCTGCCATGGCCTCAGTGCAAACTTTGAATGACTTAATTAAAACAAGGAACATGGTAGACATCTGGCGACTACAACATCCTACTGACAAAGATTTTTCTTTTTACTCTCATCTCCATAAGTCTTATACTAGAATTGATTATTTTCTCATATCATCCGAATTACTACCCAGCATTACCAACTCTACTTATCATAACATTTTGATATCTGATCATAGCCCGGTCTCACTTCAATTTAAAAATATTCTGTCCAAACCAAAGTTCAACTGGTGTTTTAACCCTCTTCTCCTTGAAGACCACTCTTTCATGGAGCATTTGACTGCATGCATAGATGAGTTTATTGCCACCAATGATAATGGGGAGGTCTCTGACTCTACTCTGTGGGAGGCCTTTAAGGTTGTACTAAGGGGCCACATTATCTCTTTTGAATCATTTAAAAAAAAGGAACTTAACAGTCGTCTTATGGATAGTGAAAAAATGCTTCCAGTACTTGAAGAGGCTTATAGATCCTCCCTCTTACAGTCCGACTACAATAAGATTTTAAAGCTGAAATATGAATATAATACTATCACTAGCAAACGCATCAGCAGCCTTTTACTAAAACTTAAACAGAAACATTTTGAACTTGGAGATAAACCAGAAAAATTATTAGCAAGTCAACTTAGAGGTGTGCAGGCTAAACAAGCCATCCATAAGATTAAAAATACATCAGGTAAACTGGTTACTAACCCAAAAGAAATAAATGCTTGCTTCAGAGACTTTTATAAGGAATTATATTCCAGCAAAATAAAGGTAACTGAAGCAGATTTTTGTAACTTTTTTGATAATCTAGATATTCCCCGACTTGATGGTGCTGCGAGAGATGACATAGACACCTCAGTCTCTGAGGCTGACCTTTTGGATGCTATTCGAGCTTTTCCCTCTGGTAAAGCAGCAGGCCCAGATGGCTTTGGAGGTGAATTCTATAAGGCGTTCCATGGTAAAATAGTCCCTCTTATGTTAAGGATGATGAATGATTCAGTGAAAAATAAGAGGCTCCCTAGCTCACTTTACGAAGCAAATATTTGCTTGCTTCTAAAAAAGGGAAAGGAAGAGACCGACCCTGCAGGTTACAGACCCATTGCTCTTCTGAATAGCGATCAGAAGGTAATAACTAAAGTTCTGGCCACAAAATTGGGTAAGCATATCTCAACAATTGTACATCCTGATCAGACCGGATTTATTCCAGGCAGGTTTTCATTTAGTAATGTTCGTCTGCTTTTAAATACTCTGTATTCAATTAATGAAAAGGACACACAAGCTGCAATCTTATCTTTTGATGCCCAAAAGGCGTTTGATCAGATCGAATGGCCCTATATGTTTGAGACACTGAAACAATTTGGGTTTGGAGAGAACTTTATAGAGTGGGTCAAAATGATTTCTTCCAGTCCAGTATCTTATGTTCTCACTAATACAGATAAGTCTCAGCCTTTTGATTTGCAACGTGGCGTAAGGCAGGGCGACCCTCTTTCTCCCCTCCTTTTTGATATTGCTTTAGAACCTCTTGCAATAGGAATCAGGAGCCACCCAGGTATCCATGGTATAACATTTGATAGTATTGAAAGTCTTGTGAATTTATATGCTGATGATTTATTGATTTGTTTATCTGATCCAGTAGTTTCAGTTCCTAATCTCCTGAACTACGTTAAAACATTTAGTAAACTGTCAGGATATACAATTAATTGGGATAAAAGTGAATTCATGCCTCTGATGAATAATCTGTGTCCTGCATTCTTGGAATCTCTCCCATTTAAGTTGGTTACCACCCACTTTACTTACCTTGGACTTAAGATTTCCAAAAACCCCAAACTTTTACTGAAATTGAATTTCTTGGATATGGTAGACAAAATAAAAGCTAACATTAGGGACTGGAAGTTGCTTCCCCTTTCTATGATTGGCCGCATAAATGCTATAAAAATGGTTGCACTTCCAAGGTTCCTGTACCTTTTTCAAAATCTCCCTATCTATTTACCGTTGTCTTTTTTTAAACAACTTGATTCAGTTATCTTCTGTTTTATCTGGGCAAATAAACCCCCTCGCACTTCTAAAGCCCAGTTACAGAAGAATGTACAAAGTGGTGGCCTTGGCCTTCCTGTATTTAAAAATTATTACTGGGCTACAAATGCGAGGGCTTTTACTTTTTGGCAATGGATCTTCCCTGGTGATGACTCGGCTGCTGCGTCCCCACTCTGGTTAAAAATCGAATCCATGTCAGTTTCAGGAACCTCTCTTCCAGCGCTGCTCTTTTCTCGACCACAGCTCTCTAATAAACTACTTGGTCACAATTTCATTCTCAGAAACTCCTTGAAGATTCTGAATCAAATAAAAAAATCCCTTGGACTGCCAGCCGTTTCTGTAAATAACCCTATAGCATATAATCACTTGTTCAGACCAGCGCTGATGGATAGAGGGTTTCTGGACTGGAGGGAGAAGGGACTGTGCTGTATTGGAGATCTATATGGAGATAATAATTTTGCTTCATTCGCCCAGCTCCAAACTAAATACCATCTTCCCCAATCACATTTTTATCGCTACCTTCAAGTCAGGCATTTCATACAGGAGTGTATCCCAGAGTTCACAGTTAAACCAAAGAGCCACATTTTTTATGACCTACTTCTCTCACAGCCAAATTCTAAACATTTGATCTCCCGCTTCGTCGCTGCTTTTACGGTCCCAGTAAACACCGGTCATCTCAGAGACGCCTGGGCCGAAGGATTGGGCGTTCCAGTGTCAGACGAACTATGGGAGGAGGGCCTGTCCAGTATACAGAGCTGTTCTAGCAATTCTATATATAGATTAATTCAATTTAAAGTCCTACACCGACTGCATTACTCTAAGACTAAACTTAGTAGGATATATGAATCAGTCTCCCCCATCTGTGACAGATGTAGTATTGCAGAAGGATCACTATCACACTTATTCTGGCATTGTCCTGTATTGAGTAACTTCTGGTGTGACATATTTAATTGGTTTTCCAAACAATATGAAATAAACATTCAGCCAGATTGTAATTTGGCAATACTTGGATGCTCTGACAGGACGAGGGCCCTTCCCTCCGATCAAAAGCAGGCTCTCAAGGCAGGCATGATTGCAGCAAAAAAAATAATATTATTAAAATTTGGGAAATCTCAATCATCACCGTGTTTCAGGAGGTGGCTAAATGAAATGCTTTCCATCGCTAAGATGGAACAGATTCGCTTTAGCAAATGTAATTCAGAAATAATTTTTTTAAAGGTGTGGAAGCCATTTTTGACATTGCTTGATAAGACCTAATTGTATTGTATAGCTTATGAACTTTGCTGGTATGTTGTATCTTTATTTTGTGCAAACTCTGATTCACCCTGTACAGTATGCTGACTAATATTCTGGCAGTCTCTCACCCGCATGTGTGTTTTTTTTTTTTTTGTTGTTGTTTGATTGTTTGTTTTTTCTCACTCTTTACCCCGAAGGGGTTTCCTGTTTTGCTTATATTGCTGTCGTCTGGCAGCTCTGAACTTATTCTTGGCATGTACCCCATGTCCTTTTTGTACAAGGGTACTGGGTGTTTTATGTCTTGTGTGTGTCTGTTGTAAAAAAGCTGAAAATAAAATATTAAAAAAAAAAAAAAAATAATATAAAATATGAGGAGCTCTCGGCCACTTTCATTTAGTCAAAGTAGCTCTCAGAGGAAAAAAGGTTGGAGACCCCTGGTATAGATGGATCCACTGGTGGAGCTGTCAGAGTTTAAGAGGTGAAGTCACTACGTCTTTATTGAAGTAGCAGCACGTTGTCATTAATATTAATGAGAGCTCTGTTTCACTCTTTGTATTTTACAGTTTTTAACCTGCATCCTGTTGGCTTCAGGTGTTTGGAGTTTACATTTTATAAACTTCTACGTTCTAAACCTTCTTCAGCTCTGAACACATTATTAAACATTGAATGATTTCAAGCAGGAACGTTGTCTTCTAAACTTACATCATTTATTCTTTATTCAGATTGTGGAGCTGCAGTTTGTCAGAGATCAGCTGTGATTCTCTGGCCTCAGCTCTGAAGTCCAACCCCCCCCATCTGAGAGAGCTGGATCTGAGAGACAACAACAAGCTGCAGGATTCAGGAGTGAAGCTGTCTGGTTTTCTGGAGAGTCCACACTGTAGACTGGAGACTCTGAGGTCAGACACCATGTTTTACTTGTGTACTGAGATTAATATGATGTGAAAGTTGTGGTGACACTAAACTGCAGACATAAGGCTGATATTATACTGATCCACACTGAGTATCTTAATGCTAAAGGACATTTTCTTCTTCAGTGGTTTAGTCCATTGACTGTAGCAGAGAAATGTTGAGCTACACATTTAAAACCTTCATATATCACAACACCTGACTTTCATCACGTTAAAATAAATTATAAAAAACTACATAGATATAAAGAATAAATAAATAATCTCTATTTCAGCTATCAGACAATAACAAATATATTCACTATTTGTATTTTCTATAAATGTTATGAAGCTATATGATGCTTATACTGACTGAAGAGTTTAAACTGAAGATGCTTTGATTTTATGACTCCACTATTCCTAAAATATATATTATAGATGTCTTATCTTAAATATCTTTTGTTCACATTTCCCCAAAATCCATCCTGACATATTTGACATCTTTATAAACATTGAGATGTTGAGTTGAATCTTGAATCAGTTTCTGTGGTTTTTATTAGTGTTTGGCTGCTCAACATGAGTTTGTATAGATCACAGGTAGCCAACACGGGGCCCGCGGGCACCTGGTCGCCCGCAGGGACCGCGTGAGTCGCCTGCATGTTCTACAAATAGCACGAGTCACCATGGAGCTCCGTCTAAGTTTTAGGGGTCTCCAACACGTCGCTCGCTCGCGACCAGTAGCTCGCCAAAGGTTCAAAGAATATGTAATAGTGATGTCGGCTCTTTACAGTGAATGATGGGAACCCGGGTCCCGTCCGAGAGCCGGTTTCTTTTCTTAAATGAATACAAGGCAGAATGATAGGATCTTCTCACCATGCACGCACTGACTGTGACTGAATGTTGTGTTAATAACGTGCGTGCGGTGCCGGTGATGATAGTGGGAACAATACCAGTCGTAAGAGACGGGTTGACAATATTCAACATTGTAGGTCCCAGCCATGGCCATAGATCGACGCACGGAGATTTCATTGCAGAATTTACAGATGTAGCTGGGAGCGAGGAACTCATTTTATATCTAATCTCATCTATTTTTCTGCAAAAGAAATCTAAGAAATCATGTGCTGTAAAGGATGAGCTGTTAGCAGCCGGCTGTTTTTGGGTGAGTTTGGCTACAGTGTCAAAGAGAAATCTAGGATTGTGTTTATTGTTACCGATTAATCGAGAGAAATAAGCTGTTTTGGCAGCGGACAGAGCACGCTTGTAAATTAAGACACACTCATGCCATGGTAGGTAGTTTACTTCCAGTTTTGATTTACGCCATTTGCGTTCGGATCTCCTGCAGGCTTGTTTAAGAGCACGTGTTTCATCATTAAACCACGGTGTAGACCTCTGTGAGCGTCTGGTTTTAGTAGTAAGAGGTGCGACTGAATCTAGAAGATTAGAAAGGGCTGTGTTTAAGTCATTAGTACAGTTTTCAACAGGACCTGTCGCTGTAGTGAAAGGAGCCAGAACCACAGGTAATCGCTCACCAAGTTCAGTTATAGTCGACGGACCGATATGGCGAGTGGTGACTACAACAGCACCCGTATTACGTGGACAGGCTGATGATGCTTCGAATTTAATAAGAAAATGATCCGACATCACCGATGTGACGGGAGAGACAGTCACGGCAGTTACATCTATTCCACGAGACAGTATCAGATCGAGGGTGTTACCACTGGAATGAGTGGGTTCATGTACAGACTGAATGAAACCAAAAGTATGGAGGAGGGCCGAAAAGGCTTTACATAGAGGATCATCAGCCTTATTCAGGTGAATATAGAAATTACCAATAATTACAATGTCATCAGAATGAGTGATAATGTCTGAGAGAAATTCTCCGAATTCTTCTAAAAACTGTGAATAAGGGCCAGGCGGTCTGTAAAGTACCACAAGATGGAGCCTGCTGCCCCGGACACGGCAATTCATGGTTAATGGAGATGATTTTAATACAAGAGACTCAAATGAGTTAAATTTAGTATCAAGTTCACACAAAAGAAGCTTATTCAGCTGGTTTGGGTGGAGCTGAGCGATGTGAATAAATGATACTAATAATATAAAATATGAGGGGGGGCGCTAGTGAGCAACGCATGGAGTAGGTGTGCTTCCAGAAGCTCCTCCGTGCCAATCTTTAAAATCAATATTTTAACGGTCTCATATTTCATTTTCTTAACATCGGGAACTTCCCTGACACAGTAAGGGTTTAATTTGTCAACTTCTGGCTACAACATGCCCAATAAGAAGCCAAAACACGTTATGTCGCTCCGACCAGCTCCAGCTGCTAATGCTAACGGCGGGTCGCCTAGCCAAGACGCGAGTGAGGACGACGTGGATGAATTGCCGCTGGTCTGGGATAAGGTCTCTGACAAGATTCTTAAACACATTAACGCCAGGTTTGACAAGTTGGACCAGACCCTTCAGGCGGTACAAAGCTCTCAAAAGGAGCTGCTAGAGAAGGTGGAAGCTGTCGAGGAACAGGTGCTGGACCAGGATAACCGTTTAAGCTGCTTGGAAAAGGAATTCTCCAGCCTGAAGAAGGAAAACAACGTACTCAAGCTCAAGGTGGATGACCTCGAGGGCCGTTCGCGCCGCAACAACATGAAGATTGTCGGCATACCTGAACGAGAGGAGCAGACCCGCGGAATTCGTCGAGGCCCTGATCCTGAAACTTCTCGGAGATGACAACTTCCATTCTTCGGGGATTATCGACCGGGCACATCGGACCCTGCGACCGCCGGCTCCGGAGGGAGGCGGGCCCCGCGCCATCATCGCCCGGGTCCACTTCTTTCGGGAGAAGGAGCTGATACTGCGGCTCCGGAGGGAGCGAGAGATGGTGTATAAAGGCAACAAGGTCCTTATTTTCCCGGACTACACACCAGATGTGATGCGGCAGCGACGCGAATTCAGTGAGGTGTTGAGCTCGCTGCGGGAGCTCAAGGTGGAGCATAGCCTCCTCTTCCCGGCGAGGCTTCGGGTCAAACACAGGGGCCACTTTAAGATTTCACTACACTGGGTGAGGCAATGTCATTTCTGAACACTGACTTAAAGAACATATCCTAAGACTTTTGATGCCACTCTGTGTGCTTATTAAGAGGGTTTACTACTGGCACACATGCCTCTTTGTTCATATATTTCAGTTGGACTTTATATGAGACTGTTAATTTGATTTATTTACTCCTATTAGCCACGATTGGCAGCGGAGTTGAGCTAGCTTCTTGTAGCTTTCTTTAGCTAGTTACTTTTCTTCTGGGAGCTAGTCAGGTTTAGAGGGTTATCCGTGCTTCGTTTGGGGAAGCACTTTGGGGGGTGGGCAGGGAAAATGTTCACGGGGCTATTCAGGTGTGTTATTAGTATATGGTCTTTATATGTTGTGTCTCACTATGTTCTGTGTTATTTTGGGTGGATGCTAGACTGTTTTTATCTCAGGGTTAATGTCAGTATCTGACAACATTGCACATAGCAGCATTAATCATAACCTCACTTTGGTCTCATGGAATGTAAAAGGTCTGGGTCATGTAATTAAAAGGGGTCGGGTTTTCTCACATCTCAAATCGTTGAAGCCGGATATTATTTTTCTCCAGGAAACGCATGTTAGTGCAAATGAACAAGGCAGACTTAGAGCAAACTGGATTTCTCAGGTTTTTCAAGCGCCTTTTACTCGCAAGGCCAGAGGTGTTGCTATTCTCATTCGAAAAAATATTCCATTTCGTCTTGACACTATGACGGCAGACCCATATGGCAGGTACCTAATGATTTCAGGTCACATAAATTCTCTTCCAATAACAATGCTTAATATATATGGCCCAAATATTGACAATCCTGATTTCTTTTATAAGGCTTTTGATATGATACCAGCTTCTATCCACAATGTCTTTATCGGAGGTGACTTTAAATGTTATCTGGATCCGATTTTAGATAGACTCTCAACGAAATTACCTCCTGCCATGGCCTCAGTGCAAACTTTGAATGACTTAATTAAAACAAGGAACATGGTAGACATCTGGCGACTACAACATCCTACTGACAAAGATTTTTCTTTTTACTCTCATGTCCATAAGTCTTATACTAGAATTGATTATTTTCTCATATCATCCGAATTAATACCCAGCATTACCAACTCTACTTATCATAACATTTTGATATCTGATCATAGCCCGGTCTCACTTCAATTTAAAAATATTCTGTCCAAACCAAAGTTCAACTGGCGTTTTAACCCTCTTCTCCTTGAAGACCACTCTTTCATGGAGCATTTGACTGCATGCATAGATGAGTTTATTGCCACCAATGATAATGGGGAGGTCTCTGACTCTACTCTGTGGGAGGCCTTTAAGGTTGTACTAAGGGGCCACATTTTCTCTTTTGAATCATTTAAAAAAAAGGAACTTAACAGTCGTCTTATGGAAATTGAAAAAATGCTTCCAGTACTTGAAGAGGCTTATAGATCCTCCCTCTTACAGTCCGACTACAATAAGATTTTAAAGCTGAAATATGAATATAATACTATCACTAGCAAACGCATCATCAGCCTTTTACAAAAACTTAAACAGAAACATTTTGAACTTGGAGATAAACCAGAAAAAATATTAGCAAGTCAACTTAGAGGTGTGCAGGCTAAACAAGCCATCCATAAGATTAACAAGACTCGGTCAAAACCGAGTATATGGCTGGACCGTATTTGGTCAGTATGTGAATTTGTGGCTAAATTGTTACACAAATAGTCATTGGTAATGTCTATAATGTTTTGTGAACAGTTTTTTTCACTTATATCTTAATGTTTGATTGAAAGCCAACTTATAATGAAGCAAATTACATTCAGTAATAGTAAATGGTAACATTTACTACTCAGTATATTATAAATTTTATACAAGGTGAAAAGGTATTAGTATGACATACAGTATGCAAGGTTAAAAGTATTTCATTTTTTTTATTAAAGCATTTGTATCAAAAGCATTCATCATATAAGTAGTGTGTAACACTATATACATACTTCACTAAAGTTTATCAGCGTTGAGATATTCCAGCTGTCATCACTGACGTTGCTGCTGCCGTATTTATTCCTAGATGGAGTGTTAATGGAGCAGCTGCGATGTTAACGCAGCCTTCCACTGATCGATCCGAACTCCATTCAGAAAACAAGCATTTTAAAAGTTGTTTGCCTGTCGTCATGGTAACAGACCCGACAAAGTATGAATTCAGACTTTTTACTAATCAGCATCATTATGTAGTTATTTCGGCACACTTTGATCCGTTTACAACAACGTCGCTGCCGTATTTATGCCTAGATGACGTTATGTTGAGTGTTGATGGAGCAGCTGGTGTTAGCAGAGCCTGGCGTTGATCGATCCGAACTCCGTAAAGAAAACAAGCATTTTAAAAGTTGTTTGCTTGTTGTGTTGCGGACAGACTTGACAAAGAATGGATTATGTCTTTTTACAAATCGATATATTTATGTTGTTATTTCGGCATTATTTTGATCCGTTTATTGCATTTAAATCACAGCACAGTCTGTTTATTTTGGGTTCATACCGCAGTAGTGACGTGTGGCTGCTAGATAGTCAGTTCATGGAGGAAATGGAGGAAAGAAAGGCGAAAATTTGTACTGTAACACAATACGAAGCACAACATAACGTAACTTAAACGAACATAAACAATAGCACATGCACAACAACAGCGCTATGTAATGTTACATTAAACCGCTGACACGCTCCCCAGAAAATGTAAACACAGAACTGTTCTCCGCCTTTTCATTTTGAAAGAGCAACAACCAATGAGGAAGCTCCAGCAACCCCAGCCGACCAATCCTGTAACTCTATCACTCACTCACTCACTCACTCAGCGACAGACTTTTGCGTTTGTAGGGCTGGCCCTCTGCGGTCCAGCCAAAAATACATCAGGTAAACTGGTTACTAACCCAAAAGAAATAAATGCTTGCTTCAGAGACTTTTATATATAAGGAATTATATTCCAGCAAAATAAAGGTAACTGAAGCAGATTTTTGTAACTTTTTTGATAATCTAGATATTCCCCGACTTGATGGTGCTGCGAGAGATGACATAGACACCTCAGTCTCTGAGGCTGACCTTTTGGATGCTATTCGAGCTTTTCCCTCTGGTAAAGCAGCAGGCCCAGATGGCTTTGGAGGTGAATTCTATAAGGCGTTCCATGGTAAAATAGTCCCTCTTATGTTAAGGATGATGAATGATTCAGTGAAAAATAAGAGGCTCCCTAGCTCACTTTACGAAGCAAATATTTGCTTGCTTCTAAAAAAGGGAAAGGAAGAGACCGACCCTGCAAGTTACAGATCCATTGCTCTTCTGAATAGCGATCAGAAGGTAATAACTAAAGTTCTGGCCACAAAATTGGGTAAGCATATCTCAACAATTGTACATCCTGATCAGACCGGATTTATTCCAGGCAGGTTTTCATTTAGTAATGTTCGTCTGCTTTTAAATACTCTGTATTCAATTAATGAAAAGGACACACAAGCTGCAATCTTATCTCTTGATGCCCAAAAGGCGTTTGATCAGATCGAATGGCCCTATATGTTTGAGACACTGAAACAATTTGGGTTTGGAGAGAACTTTATAGAGTGGGTCAAAATGATTTCTTCCAGTCCAGTATCTTATGTTCTCACTAATACAGATAAGTCTCAGCCTTTTGATTTGCAACGTGGCGTAAGGCAGGGCGACCCTCTTTCTCCCCTCCTTTTTGATATTGCTTTAGAACCTCTTGCAATAGGAATCAGGAGCCACCCAGGTATCCATGGTATAACATTTGATAGTATTGAAAGTCTTGTGAATTTATATGCTGATGATTTATTGATTTGTTTATCTGATCCAGTAGTTTCAGTTCCTAATCTCCTGAACTACGTTAAAACATTTAGTAAACTGTCAGGATATACAATTAATTGGGATAAAAGTGAATTCATGCCTCTGATGAATAATCTGTGTCCTGCATTCTTGGAATCTCTCCCATTTAAATTGGTTACCACCCACTTTACTTACCTTGGACTTAAGATTTCCAAAAACCCCAAACTTTTACTGAAATTGAATTTCTTGGATATGGTAGACAAAATAAAAGCTAACATTAGGGACTGGAAGTTGCTTCCCCTTTCTATGATTGGCCGCATAAATGCTATAAAAATGGTTGCACTTCCAAGGTTCCTGTACCTTTTTCAAAATCTCCCTATCTATTTACCGTTGTCTTTTTTTAAACAACTTGATTCAGTTATCTTCTGTTTTATCTGGGCAAATAAACCCCCTCGCACTTCTAAAGCCCATTACAGAAGAATGTACAAAGTGGTGGCCTTGGCCTTCCTGTATTTAAAAATTATTACTGGGCTACAAATGCGAGGGCTTTTACTTTTTGGCAATGGATCTTCCCTGGTGATGACTGTGCTGCTGCGTCCCCACTCTGGTTAAAAATCGAATCCATGTCAGTTTCAGGAACCTCTCTTCCAGCGCTGCTCTTTTCTCGACCACAGCTCTCTAATAAACTACTTGGTCACAATTTCATTCTCAGAAACTCCTTGAAGATTCTGAATCAAATAAAAAAATCCCTTGGACTGCCAGCCATTTCTGTAAATAACCCTATAGCATATAATCACTTGTTCAGACCAGCGCTGATGGATAGAGGGTTTCTGGACTGGAGGGAGAAGGGACTGTGCTGTATTGGAGATCTATATGGAGATAATAATTTTGCTTCATTCGCCCAGCTCCAAACTAAATACCATCTTCCCCAATCACATTTTTATCGCTACCTTCAAGTCAGGCATTTCATACAGGAGTGTATCCCAGAGTTCACAGTTAAACCAAAGAGCCACATTTTTTATGACCTACTTCTCTCACAGCCAAATTCTAAACATTTGATCTCCCGCTTCGTCGCTGCTTTTACGGTCCCAGTAAACACCGGTCATCTCAGAGACGCCTGGGCCGAAGGATTGGGCGTTCCAGTGTCAGAGGAACTATGGGAGGAGGGCCTGTCCAGTATACAGAGCTGTTCTAGCAATTCTAGATATAGATTAATTCAATTTAAAGTCGTACACCGACTGCATTACTCTAAGACTAAACTTAGTAGGATATATGAATCAGTCTCCCCCATCTGTGACAGATGTAGTATTGCAGAAGGATCACTATCACACTTATTCTGGCATTGTCCTGTATTGAGTAACTTCTGGTGTGACATATTTAATTGGTTTTCCAAACAATATGAAATAAACATTCAGCCAGATTGTAATTTGGCAATACTTGGATGCTCTGACAGGACGAGGGCCCTTCCCTCCATCAAAAGCAGGCTCTCAAGGCAGGCATGATTGCAGCAAAAAAAATAATATTATTAAATTGGAAGTCTCAATCATCACCGTGTTTCAGGAGGTGGCTAAATGAAATGCTTTCCATCGCTAAGATGGAACAGATTCGCTTTAGCAAATGTAATTCAGAAATAATTTTTTTAAAGGTGTGGAAGCCATTTTTGACATTGCTTGATAAGACCTAATTGTATTGTATAGCTTATGAACTTTGCTGGTATGTTGTATCTTTATTTTGTGCAAACTCTGATTCACCCTGTACAGTATGCTGACTAATATTCTGGCAGTCTCTCACCCGCATGTGTGTTGTTTTTTTTTTTGTTGTTGTTTGATTGTTTGTTTTTTCTCACTCTTTACCCTGAAGGGGTTTCCTGTTTTGCTTATATTGCTGTCGTCTGGCAGCTCTGAACTTATTCTTGGCATGAACCCCATGTCCTTTTTGTACAAGGGTACTGGGTGTTTTATGTCTTGTGTGTTTTCTGTTGTAAAAAAGCTGAAAATAAAATATTAAAAAAAAAAAAAATAATAATATAAAATATGAGGAGCTCTCAGCCACTTTCATTTAGTCAAAGTAGCTCTCAGAGGAAAAAAGGTTGGAGACCCCTGGTATAGATGGATCCACTGGTGGAGCTGTCAGAGTTTAAGAGGTGAAGTCACTACGTCTTTATTGAAGTAGCAGCACGTTGTCATTAATATTAATGAGAGCTCTGTTTCACTCTTTGTATTTTACAGTTTTTAACCTGCATCCTGTTCGCTTCAGGTGTTTGGAGTTTACATTTTATAAACTTCTACGTTCTAAACCTTCTTCAGCTCTGAACACATTATTAAACATTGAATGATTTCAAGCAGGAGCGTTATCTTCTAAACTTACATCATTTATTCTTTATTCAGATTGTGGAGCTGCAGGTTGTCAAAGATCAGCTGTGATTCTCTGGCCTCAGCTCTGAAGCCCAAACCCCCCCCCATCTGAGAGAGCTGGATCTGAGTAACAACAAGCTGCAGGATTCAGATGTGAAGCTGCTGTGTGGTTTTCTGGAGAGTCCACACTGTAGACTGAAGACTCTGAGGTCAGACACCATGTTTTACTTGTGTACTGAGATTAATATGATGTGAAAGTTGTGGTGACACTAAACTGCAGACATAAGGCTGATATTATACTGATCCACACTGAGTATCTTAATGCTAAAGGACATTTTCTTCTTCAGTGGTTTAGTCCATTGACTGTAGCAGAGCAATGTTGAGCTACACATTTAAAACCTTCATATATCACAACACCTGACTTTCATCACGTTAAAATAAATTATAAAAAACTACATAGATATAAAGAATAAATAAATAATCTCTATTTCAGCTATCAGACAATAACAAATATATTCACTATTTGTATTTTCTATAAATGTTATGAAGCTATATGATGCTTATACTGACTGAAGAGTTTAAACTGAAGATGCTTTGATTTTATGACTCCACTATTCCTAAAATATATATTATATTTGTCTTATCTTAAATATCTTTTGTTCACATTTCCCCAAAATCCATCCTGACATATTTGACATCTTTATAAACGTTGAGATGTTGAGTTGAATCTTGAATCAGTTTCTGTGGTTTTTATTAGTGTTTGGCTGCTCAACATGAGTTTGTATAGATCACAGGTAGCCAACACGGGGCCCGCGGGCACCTGGTCGCCCGCAGGGACCGCGTGAGTCGCCTGCATGTTCTACAAATAGCACGAGTCACCATGGAGCTCCGTCTAAGTTTTAGGGGTCTCCAACACGTCGCTCGCTCGCGACCAGTAGCTCGCCAAAGGTTCAAAGAATATGTAATAGTGATGTCGGCTCTTTACAGTGAATGATGGGAGCTGGTTCCCGTCCGAGAGCCGGTTTCTTTTCTTAAATGAATACAAGGCAGAATGATAGGATCTTCTCACCATGCACGCACTGACTGAGACTGAATGTTGTGTTAATGACGTGCGTGCGGTGCCGGTGATGATAGTGGGAACAGTACCAGTCGTAAGAGACAAGTTGACAATATTCAACATTGTAGGTCCCAGCCATGGCCATAGATCGACGCACGGAGATTTCATTGCAGAATTTACAGATGTAGCTGGGAGCGAGGAACTCATTTTATATCTAATCTCATCTATTTTTCTGCAAAAGAAATCTAAGAAATCATGTGCTGTAAAGGATGAGCTGTTAGCAGCCGGCTGTTTTTGGGTGAGTTTGGCTACAGTGTCAAAGAGAAATCTAGGATTGTGTTTATTGTTACCGATTAATCGAGAGAAATAAGCTGTTTTGGCAGCGGACAGAGCACGCTTGTAAATTAAGACACACTCATGCCATGGTAGGTAGTTTACTTCCAGTTTTGATTTACGCCATTTGCGTTTCGATCTCCTGCAGGCTTGTTTAAGAGCACGTGTTTCATCATTAAACCACGGTGTAGACCTCTGTGAGCGTCTGGTTTTAGTAGTAAGAGGTGCGACTGAATCTAGAAGATTAGAAAGGGCTGTGTTTAAGTCATTAGTACAGTTTTCAACAGGACCTGTCGCTGTAGTGAAAGGAGCCAGAACCACAGGTAATCGCTCAGCAAGTTCAGTTATAGTCGACGGACCGATATGGCGAGTGGTGACTACAACAGCACCCGTATTACGTGGACAGGCTGATGATGCTTCGAATTTAATAAGAAAATGATCCGACATCACCGATGTGACGGGAGAGACAGTCACGGCAGTTACATCTATTCCACGAGACAGTATCAGATCGAGGGTGTTACCACTGGAATGAGTGGGTTCATGTACAGACTGAATGAAACCAAAAGTATGGAGGAGGGCCAAAAAGGCTTTCCATAGAGGATCATCAGCCTTATTCAGGTGAATATAGAAATCACCAATAATTACAATCTCATCAGAATGAGTGATAATGTCTGAGAGAAATTCTCCGAATTCTTCTAAAAACTGTGAATAAGGGCCAGGCGGTCTGTAAAGTACCACAAGATGGAGCCTGCTGCCCCGGACACGGCAATTCATGGTTAATGGAGATGATTTTAATACAAGAGACTCAAATGAGTTAAATTTAGTATCAAGTTCACACAAAAGAAGCTTATTCAGCTGGTTTGGGTGGAGCTGAGCGATGTGAATAAATGATAATAATAATATTAAAGCTGCAAGCAGCGATGAACGGGCCCTCGCACCTTCCCGCACGTCGGGGGTACTGACGGGATGCCGGTCGACGCAGCCCTACATTTCAGTGACCATCGGACACTGCACGCAAAGGTTAGACGTTATTTCCTGCGTAGATTGAGCGGCACAGGAAATGACGTATTTCAATTTTTTTTACCACTTCCTGTGTCCGCTATGTGTCGCTAGAGAACACACGCTAAACATGCATTTTGTTGCTCATTATCAAGTGTAGACCACACATTGTAAATTTCATGTGAATCGGATTATGTTTGTCACATAACGCTGAATTCCTGTTGCCAGTAGGTGGCGCTATGAATAGGAGACAATATTAACATGTAGATGTTTTCAGGCCTGAACTCTTATGAAGTAGATCAAGTTTGGGGCAGATTTGACCAAGTACAGTCAAGTTACAGCAGTTTATCTTTCATTGGCAAATCATGTAAATTCTCCGCCACGCCACGTCAACGCCGTTTCAAAAAACCTCACGATTTGAACAACTTTTCATCACAAAGATCTTTAGATTGTACTGGCCAAATCTGAAGTTGATCGGGTTAAGTCTGAAGGACTAGTTCGTTAAAGTACAAAGCCTGGAAATGGCCAAAAATATACGAAAAATTCACACAGAAATCAAGATGGCCGACTTCCTGTTGGGTTAAGAGCATGGCACCAAGAGACTTTTTGTTAAGTCTACGGGTGATACATGTGCCTACCAAATCTCGAACATCTAGGTGAAACGTACTGCGAGGGCTGCTTCGTTGAAATTTTGTAGGGGGCGCTATCGAGCTCCCTTGCCACACCAAAGCACAAAAACCATATCCGTTAACACATCTTAGCACCGTTAATGAGTGTGCCGAGTTTAGTTCATTTACAAGCATATCTAGCTCTTGAAAAACAACTTCCTGTTTCATGGCGAATGATGCGTCGCCACGGCAAGTACGCTCAACGAAAGCTAAAAAGCTTTGCAGGCTGGCATCAGGAACTTCTTAACACCACGCTGACCAAATTTGAAGTTGATCTGGTTAACCTGCTAAGAGTAGCACGCCAAAATAGAGCGACTGTAACTTCCTGTTGCCAATAGGTGGCGCTATGAGTATGATTCAAAATGTGCCTGTAGATGTCTTCAGGTCGGGACGCTCATCAAACGTCAGAAATTTGGAAAAGATCTGACCATCTGGAGTCGAGTTACAGAGGTTTGTTTTGTAATGGCGAGTCATCGAAATTAGCCATGCCGCCACGGCGCCGCCATTCAACGAAACCTCACAATTTTCACATAGAAGCATCATCAAGGTCTTAAGGCTTTCCTGACCTAATTTGAGGTGGATCTGATTAGTTTGTGAGGCAGAGTACATCAGCATGCAAAACTTGACATTTCCTGTTGCCAGTAGGTGGCGCTATGACTGCGAGCCAAAATTTGCATGTGGATGTCATCAGGGACGGACCTTTATCAGGCATGAGAGATTTGGAGCAGATTGGTTAATGTACGACAAAGTTACAGCAACTTCCTGTTTTTTGGCGAAAGGCGCTTTTTTGCCGCCACGCCACGGCAACATAGTTCGATGAAAATGAAAGATTTGAACAACTTTTCATCACAAAGGTCATAAGACTGTACTGACCAAATTTGAAGTCGATCGGGTTACAACTCTAGGACTAGTTCGTTAAAGTATAGTGCCTGGAAATGGCAAAAAATACCCTAAAATAACACATTCAATTCAATATGGCTGACTTCCTGTTGGGTTTATGGTATACCTCCAAGAGGCTTTTTTGTACATCTCAACATGTTGCATATACCTGTCAAATTTCATACTTCTAGGTGAAACCACAACGAGGGGCTCAATGTTAGCAATTTTGTAGGGGGCGCTATCGAGCCATTTTGTCACATCCCAGCAAGAGACCCAGAAAATATCAAATTTTTCACCAGTCCTGATACATGTGCAAAATTTTTTCATTTTCCGAGCACCTTTAGCCCCTCAAAACTGCGATTACTTTGTCCTAAAAATAATAATAATAATTAAAGCTGCAAGCAGCGATGAACGGGCCCTCGCACCTTCCCGCACGTCGGGGGTACTGGCGGGACACCGGTCGACGCAGCCCTACATTTCAGTGACCATCGGACACTGCACGCACAAGTTAGACGTTATTTCCTGCGTAAATTGAGCGGCACAGGAAAAGACGCATTTCAATTTTTTCACCACTTCCTGTGTCCACTATGTGGCGCTAGAGAACACACGCTACACATGCATTATGTTGCTCATTATCAAGTGTAGACCACACATTGTAAATTTCATGTGAATCGGATTATGTTTGTCACATAACGCTGACTTCCTGTTGCCAGTAGGTGGCGCTATGAATAGGAGTCAATACTAACATCTAGATGTCCTCAGGCCTGAAGTCTTATGAAGTAGATCAAGTTTGGGGCAGATTTGACCAAGTACAGTCGAGTTACAACAGTTTGTTTATCAATGGCGAGTCATGCAAATTCTCCGCCACGCCACGTCAACGCCGTTTCAAAAAACCTCACGATTTGAACAACTTTTCATCACAAAGATCTTTAGATTGTACTGACCAAATCTGAAGTCGATCGGTTAAGTCTGTAGGACTAGTTCGTTAAAGTACAAAGCCTGGAAATGGCCAAAAATATACGAAAAATTCACACAAAAATCAAGATGGCCGACTTCCTGTTGGGTTTAGAGCATGGCACAAAGAGACTTTTTGTTAAGTCTACGGGTGATACATGTGCCTACCAAATTTCGTACATCTAAGTGAAACGTACTGCGAGGGCTGCTTCGTTGAAATTTTGTAGGGGGCGCTATCGAGCTCCCTTGCCACACCAAAGCACAAAACCATATCCGTTAACACATTTTAGCACCGTTAATGAGTGTGCCGAGTTTAGTTCATTTACAAGCATATCTAGCCCTTGAAAAACAACTTCCTGTTTCATGGCGAATGATGCGTCGCCACGGCAAGTACGCTCAACGAAAGCTAAAAAGCTTTGCAGGCTGGCATCAGGAACTTCTTAACACCACGCTGACCAAATTTGAAGTTGATCTGGTTAACCTGCTAAGAGTAGCACGCCAAAATAGAGCGACTGTAACTTCCTGTTGCCAATAGGTGGCGCTATGAGTATGATTCAAAATGTGCCTGTAGATGTCTTCAGGTCGGGACGCTCATCAAACGTCAGAAATTTGGAAAAGATCTGACCATCTGGAGTCGAGTTACAGAGGTTTGTTTTTTAATGGCGAGTCATCGAAATTCGCCATGCCGCCACGGCGCCGCCATTCAACGAAACCTCACAATCTTCACAAGGAAGCATCATCAGGGTCTTAAGGCTTTCCTGACCTAATTTGTGGTGGATCTGATTAGTTTGTGAGGCAGAGTACATCAGCATGCAAAACATGACATTTCCTGTTGCCAGTAGGTGGCGCTATGACTGCGAGCCAAAATTTGCACGTGGATGTCATCAGGGACGGACCTTTATCAGGCATGAGAGATTTGGAGCAGATTGGTTAATGTACGACAAAGTTACAGCAACTTCCTGTTTTTTGGCGAAAGGCGCATTTTTGCCGACACGCCACGGCAACATAGTTCGATGAAAATGAAAGATTCGAACAACTTTTCATCACAAAGGTCTTAAGACTGTACTGACCAAATTTGAAGTCGATCGGGTTACAACTCTAGGACTAGTTCGTTAAAGTATAGTGCCTGGAAATGGCAAAAAATACCCTAAAATAACACATTCAATTCAATATGGCTGACTTCCTGTTGGGTTTATGGTATACCTCCAAGAGGCTTTTTTGTACGTCTCAACATGTTGCATATACCTGTCAAATTTCATACTTCTAGGTGAAACCACAACGAGGGGCTCAATGTTAGCAATTTTGTAGGGGGCGCTATCGAGCCATTTTGTCACATCCCAGCAAGAGACCCAGAAAATATCAAATTTTTCACCAGTCCTGATACATGTGCAAAATTTTTTCATTTTCCGAGCACCTTTAGCCCCTCAAAACTGCGATTACTTTGTCCTAAAAATAATAAGAATAATAATAATAATAATTACAGCCGCAAGCGGCAGTTCGCGGGTTTATGCCCTTTTTCGCTCAACAGCGGAAGCACCTGAAATCAAAGCCACGAGCAGCAGTGATCGAATTTTGGGCTTCAGAAAGCAAAACATAGTCATTTCACCTGTTTTAATTCTGTATAAAGAAGGAGTGAGACCAATCACACCCTTGTTTTATTATTACAGTGTATGCAGCCTTTCTGTAGTTGCATACTCAAAATCCTGCCAGTCATATTTATTGGCATTTTGGTGACATTTCAACAGGTCAATTAAAATATCCATCAAGTTTGGTGAAGCTGGGACGAACTCCCATTGATTTTTGGCGAAATTCATAATAGGCCCATGCAAATCTTTGGAGCTGGTGGCGCCTCCTAGTGGTCGATTTGAACGAAACTTTCAGGGAATGTTTCAGGTACTCCTATGAACATATTCTGCCAGTTTCGAGAAGATGGGCCCAACAGTTGTGGAGTTAGCTTTCTTGATGTGCCAAGCCACGCCCCTTTAAAGTTAATTGGTCAATATCTTAAAAACGACATGAGATATCAACAAGCTTTTGATAACTTTAGATGAACTTGGTCCAGTAATGATCCACAGAATGTTTGGTAGCAATCGGACGTAGAGTTTAGGAGGAGATGTCAAAAATGTGTTTTTCAAACTATTCAACATGGAGGAAAATCTAGGTGGCAGACTTTAGAGGTCCAAGAGGCTTTTTTGTAGAACACATTCAGCAGCACAGGTGTGTTAAGTTTCAAGTCAATCGGACTTATTGTATGAGGGGGCCGGCCTTGAAAATGTTGTAGCGCCACCATCAGGCCAATTGGGATCATATTTTCTGTGAAGCATTATGACATAATTTCCAACTAGGGTACCAAGTTTCATGTCTGTAGCTGGTTCCAGCTCACAGCAAATTGAACAAAGGCATATTTTAGCATAAAATG
>CAKAOJ020000672.1:0-75426 GCA_916701645.2 Sebastolobus alascanus | reverse complement strand
TCGACATTCTATACTATGACATTTTTTTTACGAATATTTTCGACATGACTTTTTTCATGAAAATTTTCAAAAATATTCATAAAAAAATGTCATAGTATAGAATGTCGAAAATTTTCATGAAAACAGGCATAGTATAGTCTGTCAATTCATTTTGTGGAAAAAAAACTCAGTTTAAATTTTCGTCAATTTTCATGAAAAGTCATACTATAGTATGACTTTTTCAAAAAAAGTCGAAATTTTAAACTGAGTTTTTTTTCCACCAAATGAATCGACAGACTATACTATGCCTTTTTTCATTAAAATTTTCGACTTTCTATACTATGACATTTTTTTACGAATATTTTTGACATGACTTTTTTCATGAAAATTTTCGAAAATATTCGTAAAAAAATGTCATAGTATAGAATGTCGAAAATTTTCATGAAAACAGGCATAGTATAGTCTGTCGATTCATTTGGTGGAAAAAAAACTCAGTTTAAATTTTCGTCAATTTTCATGAAAAGTCATACAATAGTATGACTTTTTCAAAAAAAGTCGAAATTTTAAACTGAGTTTTTTTTTCCACCAAATGAATCGACAGACTATACTATGCCTTTTTTCATTAAAATTTTCGACATTCTATACTATGACATTTTTTTACGAATATTTTCGAAATGACTTTTTCATTTTTTCAAGTTGTTTCGAAACGTCAATTTTCATGAAAAGTCATACTATAGTATGACTTTTTTCATGAAAATGTCGAAATTTTAAACTGAGTTTTTTTTCCACCAAGTGAATCGACAGACTATACTATGCCTTTTTTCATTAAAATTTTCGACATTCTATACTATGACATTTTTTTACGAATATTTTCGACATGACTTTTTTCATGAAAATTTTCGAAAATATTCATAAAAAAATGTCATAGTATAGAATGTCGAAAATTTTAATGAAAAAAGACATAGTATAGTCTGTCGATTCATTTGGGCGAAAAAAAACTCAGTTTAAATTTTCGTCAATTTTCATGAAAAGTCATACTATAGTAAGACTTTTTTCATGAAAATTTTCGACATTCTATACTATGACATTTTTTTACGAATATTTTCGACATGCTATAGTATGACTTTTTTCATGAAAATTTTCGAAAGTATTCGTAAAAAAATGTCATTGTATAGAATGTCGAAAATTTTCATGAAAAAAGGCATAGTATAGTCTGTCGATTAATTTGGTGTTTTTTTTTTACATTTTTCGACATACTATACTATGACGTTTTTTTATGAAATTTATCGACATACTTTACTAGGACGTTATTTTTTTTATTTTTCGACATACTATAACACGTTTTTTCATGAAATTTTTCGACATACTATACTATGACGTTTTTTTATGAAATTTTTCGACATACTATACTATGACGTTTTTTTATGAAATTTTTCGACATACTATACTATGACGTTTTTTTATGAAATTTTTCGACATACTATACTATGACGTTTTTTTATGAAATGTTTCGACATACTATACTATGAAATTTTTCGACATACTATACTATGACGTTTTTTCATGAAAACTTTCGACATACTATACTATGACGTTTTTTTTTTTTAATTTTTCGACATACTATACTATGACTTTTTTTCAGGACATTTTCGACATACTATACAATGACGATTTTGTCTTGAAATTTTTCGACATACTATACTATGACTTTTTTCTCATAAAATTTTTCGTCATAGGATACTATGATGTTTTTTCATGAAATTTTTCTACATACCATACTATGTTTTTTTTTAATGAAATTTTTTCGACATACTATACTATGACTATTTTATAAAATTTTTCGACATACTATACTATGACGCTTTTTTATGAAATTTTTCGACATACAATACTGACGTTTTTTCATAAAATTTTTCGACATACAATACTATGACGTTTTTTCATAAAATTTTTCGACATACTATACTATGACTTTTTTTTCATGAAAATTTTCGACATACTATACTATGTTTTTTTTTAATGAAATTTTTTCGACATACTATACTATGACTATTTTATAAAATTTTTCGACATACTATACTATGACGCTTTTTTATGAAATTTTTCGACATACAATACTATGACGTTTTTTCATAAAATTTTTCGACATACTATACTGACTTCTTTTTCATGAAAATTTTCGACATACTATAGTATGACTTTTTTTCATGAAAATTTTCGACATACAATACTATGACATATTTTCATGAAAATTTTTGACATAATATAGTATGACTTTTTTTTCTTCAATTTTCGATATTCTAAACTATGAGTTTTTTGTCCACAAAATTAATCGACAGATTATACTATGCCTTTTTTCATGAACATTTTCGACATACTATACTATGACATTTTTTCATGAAAATTTTCGACATACTAGTATGACTTTTTTTTCATCAAAATTTTCGATATTCTAAACTATGATTTTTTGTCCACAAAATGAATCGACAGATTATACTATGCCTTTTTTCATGAACATTTTTGACATTCTATACTATGACATTTTTCACGAAAAGTTTCGACATACTATAGTATGACTTTTTTTTCATGAAAATGTTCAGAATTCTAAACTATGAGTTTTTTTCCACAAAATTAATTTACATACTATACTATGCCTTTTTTCATGAAACTTTTCGACATTCTATACTATGACATTTTGTCATGAAAATTTTTGACATACTATAGTATGACTTTTTTTTCTTGAAAATTTTCGACTTTCTAAACTATGAGGTTTTTTTTCTCCACAAAATTAATTGACGGACTATATTATTCCTTTTTTCATGAACATTTTCGACATTCTATACTATGACATTTTTTCAGGAAAATTTTCGACATACTATAGTATGACTTTTTTTTCATGAAAATTTTCGACATACGATAGGATGACCTTTTTTTTCAGGAAAATTTTCAACATTCTAAACAATGAGGTTTTTTTTCCACAAAATGAATCAATACATGAACTTTGACCCCCTTTAAGGACAGCACAGGCACGCTTTGTGTCAAAGGTCCCTCATGCCAATTTCATGTCTGTTTGCGTGGTTTATGTTTTTATCATTTTTATGTCCTTTTTCATGAAAATTTTCCACTTACTATAGTATGACTTTTTTTTCATGAAAATGTTTCGACATTCTAAACTATGAGGTTTGTTTTTTCCACGAAATTAATCGACAGACTATATTATTCCTTTTTTCATGAAAATTTTCGACATTCTATACTATGACATTTTTTCACAAAAAGTTTCGACATACTATAGTATGACTTTTTTTTCATGAAAATTTTCAACATTCTAAACCATGAGTTTTTTTTTTTCCACAAAATTAATCGATATACTATACTATGCCTTTTATCACAAAAATTTTCGACATACTATAGTATGACTTTTTTTTCATGAAAATGTTTCGACATTCTAAACTATTAGGTTTTTTTTCCACGAAATGAATCGACATACTATACATTGACATTTTTCCCGAAAATTTTCGACATACTATAGTATGACCTTTTTTTCATGAAAATTTTCGACATACTATAGTATGACTTTTTTTCATGAAAATTTTCGACATACAATACTATGACATATTTTCATGAAAATTTGACATAATATAGTATGACTTTTTTTTCTTCAATTTTCGATATTCTAAACTATGAGTTTTTTGTCCACAAAATTAATCGACAGATTATACTATGCCTTTTTTCATGAACATTTTCGACATACTATACTATGACATTTTTTCATGAAAATTTTCGACATACTATAGTATGACTTTTTTTTCATCAAAATTTTCGATATTCTAACTATGATTTTTTGTCCACAAAATGAATCGACAGATTATACTATGCCTTTTTTCATGAACATTTTTGACATTCTATACTATGACATTTTTCCCGAAAATTTTCGACATACTATAGTATGACTTTTTTTCATGAAAATTTTCGACATACTATACTATGAAATTTTTCCACAAAATTAATCAACAGAGTATACTATGCCTTTTTTCATGAAAATTTTCGACATTCTAAACTCTGAGTTTTTTTCCCCCAAAATTTCAACATACTATACTATGACATTTTTTTCATGAAAATTTTCTACATACTATAGTATGACTTTTTTTTCATGAAAATTTTCGACATTCTAAACTGAGTTTTTTGTCCACAAAATTAATCGACAGACTATACTATGCTTTTTTCATGAAAATCTTCGACATGCTATACTATGACATTTTTTCACGAAAATTTTCGACATACTATACTATTAAATTTTTTCATGAAAATTTTCAACATACTATAGTATGACTTTTCCATGAAAATTTTCGACATTCTAAACAAGGAGTTTTTTTTTTCCACAAAATTAATCGACAGACTATACTATGCCTTTTTTCATGAAATTTAACGACATACTATACTATGACTTTTTTTCATAAATTTTATCGACATACTATTCTATGACTTTCTTTCTTGATTTTTTTCAACATACTATACTATGACATTTTTACATTAAATATATCGACATACTACACAATGACTTTTTTCACGAAATTTTTGGACATACTATACTATAACTTTTTTTCATAAAATTTATCGACATACTATACTATGACTTTTTGTTTTATAAAATTGATGCTAAGGGAGCACCAGGCAATCAGGCCCACGCGGCATCAAATTTGTGCCATTCATTGCTAAAGGCTTTGGGCATGCGCATTATTGTGTTCCCACACTTGAGGCAGTCGACATAGAGTGCTGCAGGAATGAGCCCTACAACCCGTAAATGAACACAAATTTAAGAGATTTTAGCTGAAGAGATTTTCACTTTTTTTCATAAAATATGTCAGTAAACACCCCACTCATGTGGCTAAATGAGACTTCAGAGGTTGTCGGGGAAATTACGTCATCACGACGAACATGGAAACTCATCTACTCACTAGTCCGCCTTTTGTCTATACTCTTGCAAAGTATTCTAACTCAAACTTTCCAACTTGTAGTTTTACAATAGATGTCACGCTAAGAGAAATTTGAAAAGGTAAGCGCAACATCAAATTACAAGTCGGAAGCTTAGTTGTGGTGATGTTGAAATCATGCAACCGTGGTGTAGTTTGTTTAAAGCCTAACATTAGCTATTTTCTTCTGGCGATTGCATTTAAAGGACCAATATGATGTCATCAGAGATTAAGGAAACCTGCAAAATTGAAATACTGGCTTCCCTGACAACAATGTTACAGCCATTATGTTGTCCTTAGAAATTTCCATCCTGGTCCAGAACTGTTTTTGTTTTGGATCTATGTGATCCCGTCCACTGCCCATTTTGAGACCCCATTGCCACATATGAAACAAATTGGCACGCAAACACAGCCTTCTGCAGCCATGGAAGCAAGCAAACGAACTGGATCAACAAAGATAACATTAAAGTTAGATTCTATCCGACCTGAAAAGCCGATCAGCACATCTCTCTGTTGTCTGTGTGCAGCTGGGTTATCAAGGCAGCGAGTATTTCAGACAAACAGCCGGTGAAGTGATTCTGACTACTGCTGGTCAGAGGCTAACGTGTCGCGTCTAGAAGGTAACCCTCAAATTGCACAATCAGTCACAACGGAGGAGCGGAGAGACCACGGCTCCAATGTTTTGTTTCTGGACTGAAAGCGGACGTTCGCCAGATGTATTGACGGGATCGCAGTTCGAAATCCCCGCTGTCGTAGTTTAATGAGCGCTCTTGCTAGTTTTCCTCATCTGTCTCCTGGTAATCCTATAGAGAGTTGCTGCTCCTTCGACTAAAAGCTCTGTAAAACTTTCCGGTTGGACGAAAAACTGTGAAAAGGTTTGACAAGTTACTTGTCGGATGTTCAAAAGTTCCTCCTTCGTGTATGTAACAAGAGAAGGAGAGCAGAAAACAGAATAAGCAAACTAAAACAGAAAAAGTACGAGAGAGAGCTACATCGAGGCTGCCACTCGCAGCGCCATTTTGGTCTTGATTATCTTGCTGAACAAAACATTTAAGAATCATTAACTTTTGTTTACCACAGAGCATTTTTTTTGCAATAATCCAAATCCAATGTAAAAATGCTGTTGGCCTTTTGTGCGATACTAACTTCCGGGTTGGCCAACAAAAACATCCTTGCAGCGCTCTATTGTGAGCATGGGGCATCTCTAGCCAAACTATTATATCCAGCCACTGATCTTAAGTTGTAGACTAATGACAAATAACAGCAAATTAGTTTTTTTTTGTCATGCATTAATCCAGAATTATATTAATTTCTAAATTTCTCAGTAGTTTACCACACTAAAACCACACTTTTTCATGTTGCCAGCAAGTGGGGCATTACCCCAAATGACCCATGGCCTCTAATATATCCATATATACTAGGATATTGTATATTTTCTAGAGAATCAAGTAAACAAGACTAAGAGAGTTTACATCCATGCTTGCGGCTCTGTATTGTACTTTACACAGTAGTACTTTGAGCTAAATGCTAACATCAGCATGCTAACATGTGCACAATGACAATGCTAACATGTTGGTGCTTGGCAGGTATAATGTTTACCAAGTTAACCATCTTAGTGTAGCATGTTATAGCAGGATAACATTTGCATGGGAATGTCATTAGTATTTGGTCATAAACCAAAGTGTTAGACAAATTAAAATCTGATCCGATGCCTGAGGATCAAAGTTATTATAATTCATCCGGAGGGGGACATGAATGTCGGTACAAAGGATCTATTCAATAGTTAATAATCAAGATATTTCAGTCTGGACCAAACTGGCGGACCGACCAACTGGCAAACCGACATTGCCATAGAGCCCTTCTGCTAGTGTTGCTAATAAAATAAAGCAGTCCTGTTCATTAATTTGTACTATTGCCATTAAGGGTATGAATACCACAGTATAAACTGTATGGAAATCTCTGACGATTGATGCATTTATAACATCTCACGTTAGACTGTATATCATTATATCACCCACCCCTACTGTAATGACTTTACGAGTGCATCTTCTGCTACTTGTTCAAAGGGAAAAAAAGTGGACCTACATGATTCTTAATCTGGCATCCTGAATTATTAAAAGCACTGGGAAATGAGCAGAGGAATACATTTCCTCCTTCACAAAACCTTCCTTGGCAGGTGCTACTGGCCTATAATATCTGTATGACAAACCAAAGTCACATTCAGAAAGCAATTTTCAGTCCACAACGCAATCTCGGCCATTAATTGCCTAATGAACAAGATGTTATCCAAGGATACCTTTCCAATGACCACTTAGGAAACGAAGGAAGAGGACTTAATATGATGGAAATAAGTGTGACAGACTAAACGGTCCCTGCTGAACGCATTGACGCATGCTCTGACCTTCCCTGTCAATCTGGAGGGCAGACAGGGTGGCCATTTCTGTTGTGGCGACCGAGCTCGGGCTGCAGAAACAGTTTTCATCATTACTCCCAGAAAACCTTGTCAGAAACCCAGAGCTGTCTGACCGCCCGCCTGTGGGAGGGAAATAACAATAAACAATGAAAAATCAGAGAGTCAGGAGGCGTGGAACATTCTCGGGACCTTTCTGTCAGGCTGTGCAGTCTCCCGTGCATCATTGTGAATTCTATATACTCACGGTCATCTGGATTTCTGGGATCTCAGAGGGGTGTTTCGAAACCTCTGCGGTCAGAGAGTGTGATACACAGCCCGGCACACAGCCAGGTGGAGAGATGGATCAGTGAGCCAGTCAGAAAAAAATAGCTGCTCAACATGCTTACAATCCTGATTTGATTAACAATTTAGCAATTACCTAATGTATTCCTTCAATCAATTAGAAGAGCCAGACATTTGCAAGTCATCATTATGCTTGATGGCATCAGTAAAATGAGTTACCAAAACACATCTTGTCTTCGGTTCATTTGTTACCAAAATAATATGAAAAAGTTCTATGAATAATACGAGGCAAAACTACAATTATGACATTTTTAATGACATTATTTGTAAAACCTTGCATCAATGTCAAATTCCATGAGCTCATATTTGTTTTCGATAGGACAGCCAAGCCTTTGGAGTCGTTTTTTAATAAATGTTTCCAGGTATTCAATCACTTCAGCTCGCACCACTAGATCTAGCTGCGTGGAAAATGACAAGCAACACTGGTATAAAACGCCAACGAGTTTCAGGATTATGTCTTCCCTGTCAATTATAATGTGTATATGTGGTTGTTTTAAATAAGTCATCGACTAAATCCATTCATGTACAGCAGAGATGTCATCACTAGCAATGGCCCTTGTGTTTTTTTTTTTTCCTCTCTGAAATCTCTGGAATAACAGATCCAATGATTAACTGGGTAATGTAAGAAGACAGGGGGCAGTGAAGAAGTAACCTACCAACTATGCTTGTCATTTCACAACATGGGACAGAGTTAACAGACAAGAAGTGTCGTGGGGCCAAACGTGATTGTGTCACTTTGTGACGAGAATCTGGAGACAAGTAGTGGATAAATGATCTGCTCCGCCCACAGGTTATCATCAACAACACGCCCTCCCCCCCCCGGGTCGCTCAAGTCCCCTTCAGGGAACATAAGTGAAGCCACGAGCCAAGGTGAGACATTTACTATGGTAACATACAGGAAGTGCCCCGAAGCTGCTGATTATTCGCACATCACATTTACTGCAGTTGTACTGTTACATACATTCACAGGTCGCCCGTCACTGAGGTTCAGAATTCATTCCTGCCCATGGAAACAGCAGGTGAGGAAACAGTCTCACCACTTAGTTGCTGCTCTAGAGCTGTCGATCATATCACGTGATCAGATAAGTAAGGGATAATGTACAGCGAGCCGGTCCTTGGTTTGAAAGAAACTCCGACGGGGCGATGCCGCTTACACGGCTACTTACTTAAGAAATCAATAATTTGACACGAAAACGGTCCGCCAGAGTCCGAGATCAGAACTACGCCCATAGCGACGGTCTGTTATACATAGCAACGGTCTGCTATAAAGAAATAAGAGACCGTAGAACGCCGTGATTGACCAATCAGAATCGAGTATTCGACAAAGCCGTGTAATAAGGAATGGATGATGTCCTCATCCATGTTGGCTTAAAAGTTGACAATTACAATCAAACACGGCAACTGAGCAAATTTTAGCAGCTGATGAAGATCATATGATATGATTGAAAGCTCCAGGACAGCTACTAAATGGGCCTTGTTTGGAGATTGTTTTATTCATAGCCAGTTATTAATTTTCACTGCCTGTCCACAATGCAAAGATCTACATTTTTTTGTCAATAATATTTCAAAGTCGTATTTAAAGCAGAATCTGTCACTTCTGTGGGATTATTTCAACCTTTTTCTTCAATCATATCAACTAGATTAAATCATTTTCTAGAATCGAGTGATGTTTTTCTTCTTCTAGCGCAGCAGTTTGCCTTGTGTCTTCAGTAAGACTTTTAGGACTTGATACTGTCAAGGATCACATGATAAAACTTGAATTGTTTGCAGTCTACTAGGGCTAAAATGTAGCCTGGTAACTACCGTTATGTTTACTTTAACACAAGCAACATTTTGCATGTTTTACTACATCTTTCATGGTGACTCATCATAGCCATAGATAGTTAACCACACTTGTTGTCAGCAGGAGTTTGCTGACAGAAGCTCCCGTTCCTATTTCCAGAATGAGTCACCACCTTTCCTACTTTGAGCACCACTTAGTTTACAGTTTCATTATTCTTACCCACCAAAAACCACCACATTGTCCCCAGACAGTATGTACAGCTGGCCCCATGATACTGACAGACAAAAGACTGAATCTCTGATTGATGAGAGAAATGAACCCTACACAGCAGAGTTTGAAGCCCCGTCGCCACCAGTTGACAGAATTCGGGGGCTCAGTTGGTATCTGCTACATATCTTGTCCACAGGAGGGGCTACTATGATACAAAGTACTACAAAACTTCTTGTTCTTGTACAAAAACAAACATTTTTGTAGAAATCCTGCATTTTTAGACAACAACTGATACAGAGTGAAAACTGCAGACCGCGTGTAAGGACGGACATGAATAAGGACTTTGACAGTATACATTGCTTGTAGAGGCTTTGAACATAATAATAGGCATGGTATAAAGTTCTTCACAATGGCAGAACTTTGGCACGAGAAAGGCATTACAGAAGAAAACGATGAGTATTCGACAAGGTCAGCATAGATGACTCCAAACTAAATATCATTTTTATACATCGGTTCATAATGAACCATTTGGCACTGACTACCGTTCCCTTTGTTGGTGTGAGATTAGTGTTTGTTTAAATCATTTGAAAGAAACTCAAGCCACTGACGGGAGGGACCGATGGGGTCAAACACACATGGAGGTAAGACAAAAGGGCATTGACATCAACAGAAAAACTACATCTGGTGTTACTGTCACAATAGAGTTTTCCCTTCTGCACAGGTGTGTCAGATGAGAGTGTATGTGTGTGTGTGTGTGTGTGTGTGTGTGTGTGTGTGTGTGTGTGTGTGTGTGTGTGTATATATACTGTATGTGTTATGTATAAGTGTGTGTTTAAGTCCACTTCTAGTGTGGACCAGACTTATGTTTTGATCCAAACCTGCTTGGATCCCTTTTTCAATTTACATACTTTTAAGTCCTTTCAAGCTCCCTTCAAAAAGTGAACGTCACAGTGAGGTGACACTGCTCAGGTATCTATATTTCCACAGGAAACATCTGTCTACATAAGCAAGTGGGTTCAAAAAGGAATCCTGTTTTGACTGCTAACCTCAGTCTGTGGTTGAGTCAGCGTTAACTTGACCTCGTCTCCCCTCCATGGTTTTTATCGAGGCGTGTGTTCGGGGTTTGCTCAGCGTTCAGGCCATGGTTTCCTTTCCTGGGAGTCTCCGGTCGTTGAACGTGTGCATGTTAATGACCTCCTCCGTCTTAACGATGACGGGCGGCTGAGGCTTCTGTTTGAGACGGCGTTGGCACTTCAGAGACACACGCAGCTCATCCATCATGGCGCTGCAGAATGATCGCTGCAGAAGGCGACAGGAAAGAAGGAAAAGTTATAGCTGCTGGCACCATGCTCGCCTCAAAGCTACGAAACTATGCAAGCCAATATTCAATTTTTAAAAAATAATGAATATTGGCTAAACGTGAGGTTCATTGCCGAGATTCTAGCCTACACAACTGATGAAAATGTATTTTCCTACACTCATTGGTAACATTTTGGTGGGGCTGTCCATGTCCATACTTCTATTGTTTTAATGTATGTTTTCTTAAAGGAACAGAACAAAACAAACCATAAGAAGTAGGGCTGTCAAAGTTAATGCGATAATAACATAATTCGTTTTAACGCCACTAATTTCTTTAACGCATTAACGCAACTTGTGATTTTTTGGTTGTAGTGGGCTCAGTTCTTAAGCTAGGAAGGAAGGCAGGAAGAACACTAAATAACGCTCCAAACTTACGCTACATTTCGGCAACAAAAAACTGGCATGGCCATTTTCAAAGGTGTCCCTTGACCTCTGACCTCAAGATATGTGAATGAAAATGGGTTCAATAGGTACCCACGAGTCTCCCCTTTACAGACATGCCCACTTTATGATAATCACATGCAGTTTGGGGCAAGTCATAGTCAAGTCAGCACACTGACACACTGACAGCTGTTGTTGCCTGTTGGGCTTGAATTTGCCATGTTATGATTTGAGCATATTTTTATGCTAAATGCAGTACCTGTGAGGGTTTCTGGACAATATTTGTCATTGTTTGGTGTTGTTAATTGATTTCCAATAATAAATATATACATACATTTGCATAAAGCAAGCATATTTGCCCACTCCCATGTTGATAAGAGTATTAAATACTTGACAAATCTCCCTTGAAGGTACATTTTGAACAGATAAAAAATGTGTGATTAATTTGCGATTAATCGTGATTAACTATGGACAATCATGCAATTAATTGCGATTAAATATTTTAATCGACTGACAGCCCTAGCCCTTATGTAGACATAAAAGTCAGTCTTATTTATATAACTCAAAATTCACAAATTCAAAGTCTTAACACTGACTAGTGTTTATAAAAAAATAGACCTTCATTTAAAAGGTCTGATGTGTCCCAGATTTTCTCCTTTTCAGCTTAACTGTCACACAAAAGTCTGAATGCGGTTCCAGAGCCTTTTGCACCCTGCCAGAGAAACATTCAACACTTGCAATTTTTGGCGTGCAAGCAGAAAATTTAACAATATTGAACAAAGGACAAAATATCCAATTCAGCAGATTAAATCCAAAAATATTGGTACCTTCTTCTAAAACATCAATCACCCCCTCACAAAGTGACACGCGTTATGTAACATCAGTAATATGAGCCTCTGTTGTCCCTGCATTATGTATGTATGTGGTGTGAAATCCCATAAAATGTCAATATGCTTGTGCGTCAATGTTGCCAAGACAAATTCCCATACATTCACTATGTGATTATGCAAAATCTCATTCAAATTCTTAGAGGGTGTAGGAAGAGAGGAGATATGAAAGAGGAGGGAGAGCAATAACGTATGAAGCTATTATTTTTCTGTTTGTGTATGTGCGTAGGTGTGTGAGATGGATATCTGTGGGTGGCTTATGCACCAGGTATTTTTGTTTTTCTTTTCGTTTTTACATATATTTGTCTGGCGCATGAATGAGATATTTTGTATACCCGGGAAGATGAGTGATTACAGAGGTAGAGAGGGGCAGGAGGGGTGAGAAGAGAAGAAACGATGAAAAACACAGAGGAGGGATCTGGATTAGAGTGATGGAGAAAAGAAGGAGAATGAAGGGAGCTGGTGATGTCAGGGAGGAGGTGGTTGGCAGGGAGAGAAAATAGAGAAGCAGAGGCTTGTCGTCTGCATGTAAATTACTAGCACCTTGGCAGCCTAGAGATTGTGGCATTTGCAAATTATCTGAATATTGTGACCCAGTCTTGCGGCTCTTGATTAATGATAGCTGAGATGTGCTCTGAAACATATGCAGACGGTAAAAAAAGCCAAAAACTAATTACTGTTGCAATAAAGTAACACTCCGCTGCGCTGTGCTAATTCTGTAGATGTAAATAATTAAAACGCGCTATCAGAAGGACTTTCACGATTATCTGGAAACATCATTGTACAAGTTAAAGAGCACTAAAATACATACTCCACACTGTGTGATGAATCATGTGCACTCAGTACTAAAATAGAGCACAGATAGAACAGTATGAGATATATTCAGTCTCTTGCTAGAAAGAAACATAACCAGAGGGGGGAAGGAAAAAAAAGCTGCAAATATGCTGCACTGTATGCATGGTGAATGTCTTTGTTTCAGACAAATCTCGAGATTAAAGGATAAGTTCGCTTTTTTTTTTTTTTCAAGTCCGTCTCACAAACAACACTCAGATGCTGTTTTTGGTCGCTGTAATGATTTTTCTCGTCTATAGCCGTGCAGACATCCCTTCCTGCTGTGATTTCAAATTAAGAGATGGGGTACAAAATCCACAGTTCTGCATCCACGCAAAAGTACGTTGTAAATTTCAGCAGAGGCTAATATGGGAAGTAGGTGCAATAGCTACCAAAGTTACAGTCTTTAAAGCTAGGGTTGGTAGTGTTCTTAAAATTTTTTTTTTATATTTGTTGAAATTCTCTAACTCCGCCTCCCAGCCCTTGCTCCAGCCTCGGTCTGGGTCTCATTCACATGGACGGAGGAAGGAAAATAACTCTGGATTCGGCTATTAGTGCATTTTACAACTTTTAGGACATAATGATTTAAATAAGGGCTATTCAAGTGTTCGTACCGGGAAGTTAATTTACCTAAAAAAAGTATCCGTCTTTTTTTTAATGTAAGTCTATGGAAAAAAGTATTTTTGGGCCCAATGGCATCACGTGACCGACACAGAAGTTGTAGTACCACCGTTTGGCCACTACGAAAATTTGCTTCAACGCCCAGCGCTCTTTCTGGGGACTTGTAAAATACCCACTAACTCAGATGGCTGACACCTCATATTCAGCTTCAGCTCAAGAGATCTCTTCACGGCCAGTATGGACAAGAGGAACAATCACAGCGACCAATATGGGCATGTGAATATTGTTTCATGTCCAACTCATGAAACCTGCAAAAAAGAACAAACATGCAAACTGAAAACACACTACAAGTGTACAATACAGTATCAGTATGTTGTATTTGATCGTTTGGTTTCATTTCTTAAATTTATAGTTTAGTTTACCTTAAAAATGATGAAATTCCAAATAGAAACAACAAATAATATATGGCAATAGCTTTAATTCTTAACATGCATCAGAAAAGACTCAGTACCTTCTCCAGCTCGGCGTTCTGCTTAGACTTGTAAAGCACCTCCCCTACAGCCACAAACACTGACAGCACCAGTCCTGCGGCCAGCACGATGAAGATCCCGCCGATGTTCTGCACCCCCAGAGCGCTGGCCTCCTTGCTCTCCTCCTCGGGACAACCGTTTCCTCTCCACCACTTCTCCTTCATCATGTGGAGCTTCCCTTCCTCCTGCAGCTGCAGGATGGCTATCGTGATCTTGTCTCTGTACGGAGAGCCTGCGAGGACACAACACGGGATTAGTGGGCATGGATATAATAGCGGGATATGATAAAACCTGATTAGGCCTCGCAAAGTTATTGTTGAGCATATGTGTATATATAACCAGCGGTGGTGGGTGAATGAAACACGCTCCGGCTTGCATGTGATCATATAACCTGTCATGTTATTGTTGGCTGCTTAGAGGGAGTTTTTTTGTAAGTCCTGCTTCAAATCCCACTAATCCCTATATTCACAGAGTGATTCCAAAATTCTCACTCCTCTCTGCAGTGTGTGAATTATAATGCACAGGGAGTTGGCAACAAAGATTTGGCTTTGTGTAGCAGAGCTGCTGTTGATTCTGACGAATTAGCTGTTGTTTGCGCACGCTTTCATATGCCATAAATGGGGTGCATAAACAGGAAAAACAGAGGAGCCCAATGGAGTCTACATTACATGGGTGCACGTGTTTGGGATTAAATGTGTGTATCTGAGATAGGATTGCTCTATCACTGTGTTTTTTTATGCATGTTAATGTCATGATGAGTAAAAAGACCCAAATCCACAGACAGTGGGAAGGCGCCAGAATTAGCGACAAGGCATTAAGGCGCAGCGGGCGCTGGTTTGATCAAAGGAGGAGTAATCGCTGCAGAGGACCCGAGCGGGGTCGTGTTCCTCTCCCCATCCACAGCGTGTGTGACACAACACACGGCCGATCGAGGCGCAGCACACACACTCTCTCTGCCCGAACCAGGCCAGGAAAGATTAATACTTACTGCGAGCGTTCATGTTTCATTTATAGACTGGTTTAAAAGCTTGTTAGTGTATTTATATGATTACAGAACTCATACATAATGAAGCCTGGTTGTGCATTTCCATTTCATGTGCTTATTCAGAGTGAATTAAGAGAGATGGAACAGTAGTAAAATATTAAATTTTTATAATGCAGACATAATAGAAATCGTTTTACGCTACACGGGAACATTTTGTGCTAAAACTCCTGTGGAAACAAACTCAATATGGCCCCAGGTAGCAGGTAGCATCACTTTGTCTGCTGCTCTCATACAGTTTTGCCTGTCAGCCCCTTTAGATGCGTCCCTCTCTGTCTCATCTATCATTTACCTATTGCCATCCATCATCCTTTCATCTCCACCTCTCTGTGTATTTAGACTGACAAAAAGGGGACATTAAAACTGAAAATTGCACAAAGTGCCGCTGATTGTTGAACAGCGCATCAGTGTTTAGCCTCTTTGATCATAAATAGTCTATTTTTGTGCGTGTACCTGAGGTGTGCGTATGACTACATGTGCTCTATGTGACGTACACACTTTGAGATAATAAAGTATATACGTCACATCCATCCATTCTGCGCTTGTACGGCAGATATGCAGAGCTCCGAGAACGCAGTCGTGTATGTGCACGTGCATGAGAAAAAGCATATGCTCGCTTCATTTGAAGATGAGAAATCTATCAAGTATCCGAGTCCCCCGATTCAAGCTCCCCTCATATTTCAAATGATTAATGATGGCCTAACAAAGCAGGCCTTGGATAAATGCTAATAGGATGGGTCCTTAGAGAGGAGGATATGGAGAGCGGGGCCCGGGCAAATGGAAAAGCGCTGTGCTTGACACACTGTGCATACACAACTACCTGACAGATGTTCAACACCGGAGGACATCCATCACTCCCGCACTGTCTGGCCTCAAGTATTAATGCGATCACAGTTTAAGTCGATAGCCGTAGATGACGCATTTGCGTTTTGGGAACAGGACGTGTGAAAACCGTCAAGCACTAAAAGGTTAAGACTTATTATGGAGCTTGCTCTGGTTTATTGCTGTAACAGCCCTACAGGGAATGCCCTGCTAAACAGCATTAAGCAGGGCTTAAGTTATAGACTAGAGATTGACACAAAGGCTGAGGTCTTCATGGTGTTTGGGGCAAGGAAACAATGAGAAATAAGAATATTCCTATTCTTCCTGGAGGACTGCTGGCATGAAAACAGAACTCACTTTGAATTAATGAAGCAATAACCTCTCTGAAGACCTCTTCTATTACAGAAGAAACATTTTAGAGGCTGCGATCAACTTTATTTCTGAAATATTGAGCAATGAACATCAGCGTTAGAGATTGAAATGAGTTAGAGGGCAGTAATGACTTTGAAAGCGGACATCTTTAATCATTATTTTTTTATGCATTCAAATACTAAACCACTCATCGCGGAATTAAAGCGATTTAGGGTATATTTTGTAGTCGTATAGTTAATGCACTATATCGCCACATGGATGGAAATAGAGCTGATCCACGTACTAGGTCTGTGTGTCCATCTCAAGGGCATCAGTGTAAGTACTTCTGTGCTTATGGGGCCACAGTGGGACTATATTTCACAGCATCACCTCAGCTTTGTTACAGCCACGGCAATCACTGCATCCCTGCAGATCCATAACTGCCCCATACTCATCAGCAGTAGCCGGGTCCAGATGTGGATGGCCAGAATTAATCCTCCATATTTTGATGGCCTTCATATCACTGATGATATATGCGGCCATTACAGCTGGTCGCAGTGCTCTCCGTGGCCTCGTCATGACAACTCTAACCTCTGTGACACGGGGATTGGAACCATCACCGGCTTTATGCGAGGGTCCCCGTGAGTGTCAGGGTTGTAAGCTGAGCGTTTATTAACCCTGACAAAGACTGCTTCATATGCAGCAAAACTGTTCTCATAATGCAGGAAGTGGAAAATGGTTTTAGTTCCTCTCTGCCTCATCACGGGATAATGGCGCCTTAAAATGTCAGAATGTGATTTTTTTTGACAGTAGCTGGGTCAAATAAGCAGGTGTGAAAATTTCTTAATGGTCGTTTTATACTCTCTGAAGTGTTTTGTTGTTTTGGTTTTAATGCTCAGACACAATTCAGACGGTGTCAAGTAAATCACAGGGAATTGCACTGAATTGACTTTCTGTGTCTTGCACTCACCGCCTTATGTGGCTGCATAGTGGGCTACACCATTAAAAGTATTGGGATTGTTTAACCCAGGTTTGATTCCCCACTCTGTAAATAATCCTGGGAGAAAATCATTATGGCGATAAAAAAAAAACACCCTTGCTAAGGCAGAGCTCAAAATGGCGCCTGTTTCTTGAGCCTCGGGCACATTTTAACCTTATCCATAAATTCAACCTCTTCAGCCATTCGCCTTTCATTAACATAAACCTTTTACACCTCGCGCCGTTGAAACATTGTACCCATGACCCCATCAATAAAGGTCAACCTTTTTCGCTCTCAGAGCTTATCAATCATCCACACTATATACCTTTATCTGTCACATAGTATCTGCGGTATCTCTCTCTGACCTAAAGCTTTTATAAACAGCACATATAGAGGCATAGAGAGGTTATTTACCCATAGGTGTTCCCACTCCGTAGGCTTTGGAGTCTATGAGGCCTCCGACCTGTGTGAGGTTGCAGTTGCGCTGGGTGACAAACTCGATGGTGGTGGACTCCATGAGGAAGGCATAGTCGGAGGTCAGGGCGCGCTGGATGCCCTCGTCTATGTTCTTGACCATCACAGATTGCCTCCTGCTGTTCATGAACTCCCACATCTTGTCGTAGGTGGAGATTTTTGTTTTCTACAAGATATCAGAGTATAGAATGTTAATATATTATATTATAATATTTGTTTAATGTCATTGCAAAATGCAGTTACTGAACTTGCTTGAGAAACAAAAGAGAGAAAAAAACTCCATATTTCTGTGACACAAAAATAGGAAGTTAAAATTATAATCCTTAAAATTTTCATGAAATTAACCCCATTTTTAGAACTATTGACGGTCATCATTTTTTTCAGGACATTTTGTAAGTACATTTTTATATAATAGCTTTCATTGTTAAAAGGGAACTACGCCCATTTTCAAAATTCATACATGTTATTCCTATGGTCTAAGACAGTCCAAAAAATATTGGTAAACATGAACAACTCTCTCCCAAATCCAAAAACTAGAGAGCTAAAACTCAAACTTGTGATACCATAGGGTATAAAGTCTTGAGCTGCTCCATAGACAAAGAATTGGGAGAGATGTTCTAGATGACACTGAGAGCACTCAGGGGAAATGACCTGAGTATATGGGAACATTTTCTGTTTCACAACTGACAACACTACAATAGAATAAACCTCATTTGGAACAAACATTCCGTGGGTCCATAAAATCAGTCTCCCATTCATTGTCTATGGAGCAGCTCCAGACTTTATACCCTATGACATCACAAGTTTGAGACTTACTTCTCTGGTTTCTGCCTTTGAGAGAGAGTAGCTCATGTTCACAAATATTGATTGAACTTAACTAGGCCATGGAAATAACATATTGGGATTCTTAATTTGGGTGGTCGCCAATTGCCTAGCTTCGCACAAGGGTTTCACAGGACGCAATGCATGTATATGCATGTTTATTCTCTACACTGATGACTGTAAGAGCATCCATCCCATCCGTCACGTCATCAAATTTGCTGACAACACGGTCCTCCTCTCAGGGTCTGAGCGGGAACATAGCCCGGTACTCTATAATTACCTAGACTGGTGTGACGATCCCCTGATGGAGAACGTCACCAGGACTAAGGAGATGGTCATTGATTTCAGAAGGAAGCCCCCTAGGACAGACCCAATGGTTATACACAGCGAGGAGGTGGATGTTGTTCACCAGTGTAAATATCTCGGTACCATCTTTAATTACACCTTTAAGTTTGAGTTAAACACAGAAGCCATAATTAAGAAAGCACACCAACGCCAATACGTCCTCAGGAAACTGAATTCATCCAGTGTCCAAAAACTCATCCTACAATTCTTCTACAGTTCCTTCATCGAGAGTATTCTACGTTTCTCCTTCATTTCCTGGTTCCCATCCATCACTGCCAAAAACAGAAACCATCTCCAAACCATAGTGAACACCTGTTCCAAAATCACAGCAGCGCCCTCTGAAGCTTATAGCCTCATTCTATGAGCAGCATGTCCAGACAAAGGCCCATGACATCATGGGGGATAGTACCCATGTCCTCCACCACTAGTTCCAGATGCTCCCTCTCGGGCACCGCCTACGCCTCCCCAGGTGCTCTACCAAACGGTGCAGAGCGCCGATCATTCTGGAAGCCATGATGAACGAGGAACTGAAGGACGGTTCTGGGCTCTATCTTGAGCTTGGCACATGAAATAATTAAATTCCTATCTGACATGTGGACTATTTCCTTATTTATTTTTGTCTTTATTTTTTTTTATTATTATTATGACTTTCATTACTTTTTAAATGCAACTGCACTATCAGCTCAACACAGTCCCTTTTGCAGCTCTTTTGCTTGTAATTGTCTGTCTGTGCATATGTATGTTTTTTTTTTTTTTTACTCATGCCCAAAATCAAATTGCTTTTGTGGATTAATACAGTTGTATTGAATTGAATTGAATAATCTAGTGTTTATGTTTTTAATTTGATCTTTCCTGCTGGTTCATATTAAAAGTGTTTAACTGGCAAAACATGTGTTGGTTTTTATTGTGAAGCATTCACAGGAAATGCAAAGTATTTGTCACCGAAGTTAGTGCGAAACGCAATTTCATCAAAATGCATCTACAAAACAGAATCATTTTTAAATATTGCAGGTAATGAAAAATAACAAAAATAGTTGCTCTTGTGTCGTATTTACGACAAAGCAGCTGTTAAAAGAGTGTTTGCTGTATTAAACAACACCTGCTGTTGCCGTGGGTGACTGAAATCTTAAGGATTATAACTTCAATAAGTGAGAAAGGAAGATTCCTCATAAACCCCCCTCTATAAACACCCCTGCAGACCCAGTTACCTTGAAGAAGGTCATGGTGGCGCCGTCCTCCACCACCCCGTACAGGATTTTCGTTTGCTTGGCCAGGTCATCGGCTGAGTCTATGGGCGACTCCATCCTCTCCACGGTGAGGAAGGCGGCCAAGTTGGCGGTATACGAGGAGATGATGATGAGGGTGAAGAACCACCAGATGCCTCCCACTATTCGAGTCGACAGGGCCTTGGGCATTAGCTCTGAGCCTGCATGGTTTGAGGGAGGCGGCAGGAGGCATTGATTATTTTGTAAAAAAAACAAAAAAACAAGATAAGATTGAGACAAGAATAAGTCAAACTTGTTTCAAGAACTCTCTTCAAGTTTTCAGCTCGGGCAGATGCACCACTCGCTTCAAGATGAAATCACTTGAGAGAGCTCTCTAAACAAGATGATTGTTGGATTTCAAGCAAATTATCTTGTCTCAGTCACAAGTGAGTACTTTAAGTAATGCAGGCGACACAGAAAAAAAACCAACACAATTTAAAGAGACCACGGTGTTTGCATAAATCAATGCCGTCAAATCAAACACATTCAATATCGATCGTAGGAGAAGTGACAGGCTGTTTGGGCCAGAGAGTCATGTACCCAAGGTAACCTCACATCCTGACTCCACATCCCACTGATCTCTGTGTGCTGACAAGCCAAGGGCAAGAGGAGAGGACGCTGGGTATTAAAGTACTATCATTACTATGATAAAGAGCATGTTAATAGACTGTATATTATTTGAATAAATCTCAGTAGTCTTGCTATTTGAGCTGCTGTTGATTTACATTTCCTCAAATTCTAATCATTTTAAAACAAGGGTAACTTGATTGGTATTCAAATCCATCCCTCTCATATACATATATTCTATATTCCTATGAGCTAAATTGATTTAATTAAAAAAGCACATTTACTCTAAGTTCTGTCTTCCTAGCAGTGGAACCCCAGAGGTCTCTCTCTGTTGCCGCCAGCTTGGACAAAATAACCCAACCCTCAGAGACAGTGGGATATAGAGAGCTCCAGCAGCCACAGGCTGAGGCAACTACCTTGCTGCATGAGAGCCCCAACTCCAAACCAGAAACTATTGAGCAGCGTAAAATTGTTTTCCACCACATCCGAGTCGGGGTTGCATGGATGCGGGTTGTACCACTCGTAAGGGCTAAACCTATGAAAAAGGGAGAGAGCACAGAGACAGAGATGTCAGCACAAAGCAGAGAACAGCGTGCTCCCTGCTGCAGATTAAACAGCACATCAAACATACATTTTAAAAGCGGAAACAAAGGGAATGTAAATGTGTGGGAATCCTGTATTGTGGCCTCGGGGGTCAGAGCTTCTGCCGAGACCAAAGCAAATCATTCTGGCTTTCGCCGAGATCAACGTATTGGCATATTCAAATGCCATCAGTTTATTGTGAGAACAGATCAATAGGCTGGAATAACACTGTCACTGGTGATAATGTCCCAGTGCGTAATGATCTTTGGAGCTCATTTGGATTCACTGACTCAGGAGCCTTTATGTGTTTCCCCCGGCAACTGTGTTACTCTGCAGATCCTCCCCACGCCTCCAATATGGAGCTTGTCTTCTTCTTTTTTTCCTCTGGTTTCCCAACAGCTGTCTCTGTTCTTCCACCCCCTAGCTGCTTTTCCTCTTTTCTCACTCTCTTTTCCCCAATCCTGCACCATTCCCACCCCAACATCCTACACCCCTGATTGCCTTGCTTCCCCTATGAACGTCCCCCTTTTTACCCCCGGCCCCCTCGTCGCCTGCCTCGGCTGATTGTCACTGTCTTCAGGTCAGTTGTGGACATTTCTCATTTATTATCCTAAGCAAAAGTGGCACGGCATTAGCGCAGGGTGATTGGGTTAGTGTTAAGCATCAGGAACTGATTGAGTTTGTGCTGAAGTGGGTGATAGCGGGAACATTGCTTATGCAGAGTTGAGGGGCCCATCAGGTAAGGCTGCTTAGCAGCTTCTCCCCCCCAACATGCCGCATGCTAATAAGCCCATGGGCCGAGCCTTAAAGGTTCAGACTGCGTAGAAATGTGATGCCATTTGTCAGCTGTGTCTTTTAGAGACGCACAGGGACAATATATAAATATATACCGTGTTTACAAGACACGGAGCAGCATTTCACATTATCAAACCCAGTGTTATTTGACGGCAGTTTTATGGCAGCGCTATTTGCCACAGAGACGGCACGATCGCTGCAGATCTACATACAGATATGTCATTTGATCTCTCCTTGTTGCGGCAGAGGCCTAATTAACAGCCTTATTTCGCAAGCATCGTGAACGTGGCGACGCTTTTGTCATATTGCTCTTCCTTTACAGCTATTTTCTATGGCGTCCCCTTGAGAATCATCTACGTTGACACGGTTGTGATGACACACTATAATTCTTCCTGTCAACCCCATCAGGATGTCGGATTTGCTGGAATGTCAATGAGCCCGCTCTCCTTGGAACCACAGGCAAGTGAAACGACACGATGGCCTTGTGGAGCCGTGCAGAATGCGGTGTGTGCGCTCGCATGTGTATGGTTTTATGCCCGTGTGTGTGTGTATCGAGCCTCTGGCGCATGAGAATGTTTGCGCATGTGCCTTTATAGCTGCGTGGGCGGGTGGGCATTTGTCTGTGGTAGGGACTGCGTATTTGCATTTGCTCAATCAAATCCATCTCAAAGTCAAATATTTTCTGCGATGGCTTATTTGTGTTGTTACATATAATGCCGAGCTGCAGCCCGCGGCCAGTTGTGGGTGACATTCGGATATGAGGTGAGGAAGCGTAAATCTGTGTAAATCTATACAACACGCTCTTGATTGGATTGTCCCTCTCGGTGTCTACATGTGTATTCTGTATGCACCAGGCCCGGCGGCTCCTCTGTATGACCTTTGCCTGCAGCCGGCCCGTATTCCTGCGGGCCGTGTTCTGCACACCGATCACCAGGAAGAAGGGGACGTGGAACATGCGGATGTAAGGTCACCTCCTCACACCGAGCACGAGGGACATGTCGAATTGCACACAGAATGCTAAAAGGATCCCCCCCCCCTCCTTCTCCCGTTCCTCTTCTCCTTCGTCCGTCCCCGGCCACAATAACACAACACGCTCCCTCCATTAACTGTCCGTTGGATTCAATTACTCTGACTGGCATTATAGATCTGCTGCCTTTCTTCTCTCAGGGCCAAGTGAAGAGGCTGTGTTGGGGGTGTTAAAATCACAGGCGTCCAGGACTTGGACTGCGACATCCTGTAATTACATGTAAACATTATATAATGCAGTTTAAAATCATGCATTCTTCCTGGCAGGTGGACATTTTTTCCTTTGGAAAAGGTTTCGCGATCTGAGAGAATTTCTTTTCTTAATAAAGAGAGGAATCAATTCAACCACAAACAGAGCTGGAAGGAACCACTGAGTGAAATGTATTTCTCTGGAGCTTGAAATGAGATAGCTTATTTAGCCAGAAAAAAAAATAGCGTTTATGTGTGTGTGTGTGTGTGTGTGTGTGGGGGGGGCAGTTCAAAGACGTGAATCCCTGGTGAGATTGAGGTGTTTAGTGTTTTATTGTGCAAAACCAGGACTTCATAAGCTCACTCCGCTCACTCTATTTGCAGGGGATTAAAGAAAATAATATACTCTGCATTTGGGGGATTGACCAATCAATCGGTGGCCGTGCGATCAATACTACAATTATGAGAGAACTGGCTCAGCGAACTGAAGAAGAAAACACTGTACTTCAGATTTAAACTTTGCTGAATATTTTTGGCCACATAGTGTGAGAACAAGCACTATTTATTGCCATGGTGTGCAAAAAAAGGCACAATGCATGTACGCAGGACAGGAGCGTTATAATTTAATAAAAGTGCCGAGGCATATTTCATTACAAGCAGAAGAATATCAATATAATTGCATGCTAATCACTTACCCTGACCAACCGTGGAAACAAGGGGCTACGGATATTATTTGCATATTCTGAACTAACTTAGGTGACAGTTGCTGCTTTAATTCCTCTCATGCGATCATTGTGCCGGTAACATTTCATGAAATGTGCATTAAACCCAAACCTCTCAGGATGAAAGCAGAGGAAGAGGAGCCCCGGGGTTAACACACATCGTTCTATATCGGTCATGCATCGGGGGTTTTAGGGGGTGGTGTGGGTGGGGGGGGGGGGTGGGTTCATCAAGATATCTGTAGGAGCTGTACTTGTACATTTCTTACGGCAGATTAAGAGATATATAACGGGTAGCTGGTTTTACAGTTGCTGACGCTTGTGCAAATATGCCCGAAATAGTGCCAGGAGTCAGCTGATTTTAATGACAACACCAGTGTTTTTAGCTCATTAACTGTAAGGTACAGCAGGTCATGAAATCTGAGTAAACATTTAATCCTTTTTACTGTTTTCATTAAAGTTACTTTATCAATGCATGATAATGATGCTAAAACAATTGTTATGTATTCTAGTGGTGAGTTCCTGTGCTGGTGGGAGGTTCTGAAATCTGAGATTTGTTGTTTTTGGCAACCACCGCACCTTTTTTATAAAACACTACACTCCCAGTTGTATTTTAAAGCTGCAGTTGGTAACTTAGTCCCGGCCGGTGGGCGGTGCTTTGTTTTAGCTCGACTGTTTTCAACGTGGCTGCTGGGTCACAAACTTTCTCATTTTACAGCTAAACAGTACACTACAAGAAGTTTCTGAAAACATTTGAGGAGAGAAATAGGCATTACAGTAACAGGATCTTGATTCATATTTGATCAGCGCTGCCTAGTTTGACCGTTTGATTAGTTTCGCGAGCAGTGATTGACAGCTGCGTTAGAGACTCCTCGGCTCTGATAGGTTGTTTTTCAGGCACTGTGAAATCTTGCAAATACCATTAGGAGCACCGGAGGACACAAAGGAACATGATTTTTTTTTATCACAGATTATCTGTCTCATGCACTGCTGTCAGGATATAGTGGCAGTTTTATTAAAATAACTTTTTATCATATTCGCTCAAAGTTACCGACTGCAGCTTTAAGGCAACGGTAGTCCCACTCTGACAAAAATAAAGAATTTAAAATCTACAGTATGCTTGGAAAATGATCACCAGCAGTATAAGCAAACATTGTAAAAACACTGGTATGGTCCCTTTATACATATTTAGATTTAATATTCTTTTGTTGTAGACCATATCTACATCACTGAAGTCATCTCAGAATAATGAGGCATGGACTGCCTCTTGTAGGAGTGCTTTTGCCACCAGTCACAGCTTGATGATTTTCAGTGAATAAATTCCCCTCTTCAGGCCCAGAGGGAGCAACTGCTGTGTGTTAGTGGAAGCAGGCAAACAGGTAGGAGGAAGGAAGGAGGGAGGGAGGGAGGGAAGGAAGGAGGAAGGGAAAGGGAGTGGGGGGTTGGCATGTTACCTGGCTATGACAAACAGCACACAACTGACACCCAAGCAAGCCAGCAGAATATACATCCAGATATCGGGCGAGAGGGGGTTGAGGAAGGAGAAGACCCCGGGGTTGGTGCCGTTGGGCTTGCGGTACAGGATACTTATCCCCAGCGTCATGTAGGGCTTCGAGAAGTCGATGACCTTCTCCCTGACGTAGGTGATGGCCAGAGGAGCCACTGCCAGGTCTGATTTCTGCAATGAGATAATAGTTGTTGAGTGGGCTGGCGGGTGGGGGTGGTGGGGTGTTTGAGTCAACCAATAAAAAACAACCAATCGAATTAACATCTGATTTCTGTCGACTGGTCTGGTCAATATGTACGGGAGGAAGAGCCATGATGACAGAGGAGAGAAAATAGCTGGGGTCATTAGTTCGGATGGATTAGCGGGTAGGAGGCGGAGTTTTTCTGGAAATTACAGGTTACATGTCTGATCCGTCTCATGTGGTGTCAAAGGTGAGTCACTAAGGCAACAATTTTGAGATTAAAAGTGTCCCCTCAAACGTAAGATTAGCCATCATTGATGTTATTTCTGTATAACCCCTCCAAAGTTATTCATCATACAGAGCCAAGTTTTACTGTTTTTTTCTTGGTTTTTGAGATTCTGTAGGTGGTGCTCTTTTTTTTTCTTTCTACTGCTCAGAATCAGAATCAGTTTTATTGGCCAGGTATGAGTACACATACCGGGAATTTGACTGTGGTAATTTGTGCTCTCACAGAAATAGAAATACAGCTAAAAACAAGGAAAAACATAAACATTTTTCCTATTATGTACAGACCAATAGGTGAAAGAAGATAAATATATATATATATATATAAAAGTAAACAATACAACAAGGAACAACTGTTTCTGTAAATTGTAAACAATAATATAGTAGTGCAGTGGTGCAGAATGCAAATATGCTGGAAAAAATATTGAATGTAACAGCTTTGCTTTATATACATGACGTAGGTGGATATGTACATTTTATGCATCGATGCATGTCAGTTTAGCGTATATTCAGTATATAGAGCAGCTTATTTGACAATGTTATGTACATGTTACAAAAGAACATAGAAAAAACAGTTAAAAAAACACTATAACTAACAAACTACCACTCAGTAGTGGAGTAGCAACATGGAAATTAATTGAAGCATCAATTACCTACATGCCCCAGCGATGATTGCATTGTTGGCTATTGTAAGTAAATAAACTGAAAATGCAGAAACTGTTTGTTAATCTGCTTTTAGAGATTCATGGTAATTTCTGCATTTTTTATTTTTTTTTTCCATTTTCTGCATCTCCCTGTGTGCAGCCCTGGTGATAGTTGACTCACATGGTCCATTAGCTCCCGCACCATGCCGTTCCATTGGCCCGTGCTCTCATCCAGCGCACCGTACTTCCCATCCTCCACCAATCGCACCTCGTAGTGGAAGCCCAGGATGCCGGAGAGCTCCCTCAGCAGGTCGATACAGTAGCCCTCGAAACGGTCGTTCCCGTACAGAGGCTTGTCTGACTTCTTAAACATCACATATGGCTCCTCCTGCACAGGGAAAATAAGTGTTTTTTCTCTGTATATTTATTTTCTGTGTGTGTGTGTGTGTGTGTGTGTGTGTGTGTGTGTGTGTGTGTGTGCTGCTTGTGTTTTCATTTTGTCTACCAGTATGGTGGATACACGCAGGGATTTGTTAGCCAGAGAGTCTGTGATATTGGATGTCTTGCTTTTGTGAGACTCTGTCATATTCAGACCGCTGGGAGGATCCCATGTTCCAATCTGTTGAAACAATTCAGTGTCAAGTTTATATCACCTTGTCTACTGACAGGAAAAAGAATGCTTTAAAGCATCCACACCAACAACTCATTTTTTTTTCTTTTAAGACTCAGAAGTCACACATCATCAACTACACCAATGTGTCACACACCTTTTCCAGCCCGTCCTCCTTCAGACTGATGACATCCAGGTCAAAATCTGTCCTCAGTCCATTGGTCTTGTTGAAGAGAACGCGTCCTGTCAAACCGTCCCAGTGAGCCTGCAGACAGAAGCACGCAGCGTAATAAACTACGATCCCAAGCACAGTCGTCCCATTAACCTTAAGGTGTCGTCTTTCTCGACGACATCAATCCAAGCGCTAACCGTAAAACTTTTTTTCTGTCCCAATTATGATTTTCGTCTGGCTCTCCCCTGCACTGTCTACCTCGTCAACATAACAAGAAACAATAAAGCAGCCGGAATAGAAGCGGGTTTGACAGGTAAGAGTTCATTATGCATGTGGTTCATTGTGCTTGAAGTTTCACTTCAAAGCCATTGGAGGAACAGACGGGCATGGAGAGCGATAGCAGACACAGGAGGGGGAGGAAGCGCCAGCTACTACAATGGCTCATTCGGAAAATTACCTGCAATGATACCATCCACAGAATGAAAGAGCTTTGCAGAACAAAGCAAATGGCTGACCCCGACTACAGTTAAGGAGACACACGGAGGCTTTGATATAAACACGGGTGGAGAGAAAGCGGGAGGCAGGGAGTGAAACATCACAAAAAAACATCTAGTTGCGGTGGATAATGTGATGGTTACTTAGATTACATTATCATGAAGATTATTGAGAGTGTTAAGATTAAACAATAAACTCGTGAAAGATGTTTATATGGGGTTTTATCATGATGATAGACAATAATGCAGAATGTGCAACTTCACAGGAAGCGCTCCAGTGATTCACAAAGGACATGCTTGCAATTGCACTGATCAATATAACATGCCCAAGCTATGTGTTCAGCAGATTCTAGGTCAGAGGTGAAGACTGGGTGCACGTTGACGGCACGGCTGGCCTTGTACCTCTTTGATGAGGCCGATGAAACGCCCCCCGAAGCGCCACGGCTTGTGGCGATTGCACTGCAGAGAGCTGACCGTGATCTGCTGCGACTGCTGCACCGCCACCGCCACCACGTGCACGGCGTCGTACATCAGCGCTGCATCCGTCTGTGGACAGGAAGGTAATATCATTAAACATTTTTTTTTTTTTTTACAACACCTGCCAATACATCTGCGCACATGACCTTTAATCCGTCCATTTGTTCACCTGCGGAAGAGGCCGTGTGAAGTCTCGGGTGACTTGCTTTACTCTTTTGTCAGGACAAGAGAACATAAATTAGGAGTAATGCCAGCAGTAAATGCCCCGCACAAAATGGCACGGTGTCTCAGCCTGTTAGTAAAAATACCCGACCACTGTCTGAGGCGATGAGAAAGCTCCGCCAGGGAGAGTCTCTCAGCGGAAGGCCGGCCTGTCACTGTGAAGACTAATGGCTCCTGATGGGTGTGCCTGTTCTCTAGGGAGAGAGAACGCAAAGCAGGCACCAGTGCATACGGGACGACTCTGACTGGTAACATGCTAAGCACACAGCACAAAGCACAGCTGGGATACATGGGGAACTGCGTCGAGAACCACGTATGATATCCATCCATATAACCCCGGTAACAAGTCATGAAAGGGAGTTCAAATTCCTCACACAGACCGTGAGATGCTGAGGTACATCTTTACTCTCTGCCTGGCACACATGAATTCCTTTCATGCCGTCTGTCCTCACAGTGTGAGGCACTCTACATTTACCCAGGGCAACACATTACAGCGTAGCTCAGATCCTCTTTCCATGGTCCCACACACGGCTGAAATACACTGCGGTGATCTTATTTGACAAGTCCCGGATGACCAACCTGCGAGGGAGTATGAAAAACGACTTTGAGACCACAAAAGTATCTGCAGCTATAGGGTCTTTGTGGATGTGCTGGCTGTCAGAGAGAATGAGCGGGGCTTTCGGCACAGCTAGGCGCACAGCGGGAGACCGGCGAGCTGCTGTTCGGCTCATATCAGTTCCCTATGTCGTCTCTAGAGGCGCAGTGGAGCGTCCACGCCATCCATGTGGGGGGAAAAGGAGCGCAGGAAGGGTCTGGGAGGGGCGGAAATTATGCTACATGTACAATTTATCCAACCTATATTTATAGTGGCAGGTCAATTAAAGAAATAAATCTTACTTCCAGCAGCAGGAAAATTCAAGATAGCGAGGAGGGGAGGGAGGGAGTGGTGTGCGGTTGCGGTTTTTGGCATAGTCAGTTTTTAGCTCGTCCCCCTGTGCTTTTGGAGTTGGTGACTGCTGATGTCAAAGGCAGCAGCAGATCAGAGGATGGGAGACCCATCTCTGCACTCTTTCATCCCCACTGCTTCCCTGGGAAAGGGGACAGCTACTGCCATATCTGCTCTCCCAGTGCAGCCCGTGTTGCGGCGTTCGTGGCGAATGCTGATTAGGAAAATAGTGTCATTCTGCTAATCTATTTTGTTGCATAGCGGGGAGGAGTTCTACACACAGTCAGTGTCCAAACACTATTTTCTCCACTGAAAGGGAAAGTTCATCATGTCCAATCATCCTATAATAGTGTTACCAACTATATTTTATTTATTTTACAGATGCATTTTCAAAAACAGCTCACTCTGATTTGAGAAAAAGTTGTAATAATCACATTCAGTTTCAGTCGATTTCTGAACTACATGATACATTTTGAATTCATTTATTCACTTTGGAAATAATTTTAGTTTGAGAGGGTTGAATTCATGCAATTCAAATTAAATCGTTGCTGCCTTCTACTGATCTTTTTTTTTTTTTAATGCCTACATCTTCACTTTTTTGCTTTTGACCTTCGATAACCTTGACCTTTTCCTCCCAAAATCGAATCAATATCACATTCCTATTCTTCCATCTATAAACTCTTTATTCATCAGGGTCAAACTACAGCATGTGCAGTATTTTCCAATGAATCATTAATATAGCTATGAATATATTCCATGAAAAACACTCCTGGGAAAAGAAATCTGACAACTTGTTCACTAGTAAAAACAGATAGAGTTTGAAAGTTCTTCTTGGAAGTTTATTACTATTATACTTTTCATACTGACTAATGCCCGAATATGAAATCCAGCTGGGGGGGTTTAAGCACGAACTTGATGTGAGACTGAAGGCTGATAATTCAATAATTTTGTAAATGTCAGACTACTTTATGATGAATCATATACTGCATACTGTATGTGCAGTATCTTATTTCAAAATGGAGACTTTGAAAAAGCCTTAAAATATGCTACAGTGACAAATTTATAGAGTTGTGACAGCAGCAGTGCAAAAAAAGTTGTTTTTTTCTGGGTAACATTAGAGACAGCAATTTGTTTATTGTAACATAAAGATCGATTTTGGCTACAAGATATATCAGTCTATTTGACAACGGGAGTTTATTAGATGTTTTACAGTGTAAACACAGTTGTGTGTGCTGCTGTGTTTGCACTCCGAGGCCAAAACACTCCACCGAATCCCCCATCAGCTTCTTTGTTTAAAAGATTTATGTCGTTCTATTAGCTTCTCCTTCCGACTTAACAACCATTCCTGGAAATATTTCCTCCATCTTTTAACTTTTGATTGCCGCTGATATATCAAATATTGCCTGGCTCGGATGATTTATGTGGCAAAGATCTTTTTCCTATTTGCCTTCGGAGCAGAACAATTCCTGAAAACCCCCTTTGTGATGGAAACAAAGAGAGGCTGGCATCAAGTGGAAGAAGGAGAGATCAAGAGGAGGGGAAGGGGGATACGTGAAATGATGGCTCACAGCTCTGGCAGATTGCATTCAATTTAAAAACAATCCAAGAGCGATCTTGATATTTATTTCCGAGCCAAGCATGGGTCCAGCGGGGTGTTTTAAGTGCTTTAAGTGAAACCAATCTCGAACCCCTGGGACACTCAGACAGAGAGGGGAAAGGGTTCCAAAACCTTTGTTGCCTTGTCTTCCTCACCTCTCTCTCTCTCACTCAGACACCCACATCTGAAATCACACACTCTCCCCCTGCTTCAATAAAAGTACCAGCCCAGATGCCCTTTTCCTACATTTAATGACTCACTATTTTTTTCTCTACGCCTCACATCTTCCTTTCCAGCTCTTGATGTCTTAGTCCATCTCCGCATGTTCCCTCTCCCATAAACATGACACGTGAGGAACATACAAATCTTAACACACACATGCATGGAACAAATTAGCAGCAAGTGTGTGTACACCACACACACACTTCCAAAAAATGGGAACACAACCAGACATAGTGACAAACCTCGAGCTTCCCAGAGGCGTGCCTCATTTGTCGTAGTTGCATGCAGTTTCCTCATTTAGAACAGGTGAACTGCAAACTCCACTGAACTAGCTGCTGTGTGTGTGTGTGTGTGTGTGTGTGTGTGTGTGTGTGTGTGTGTGTGTACACAAATATATTCCTTTTCAACGCATCAGTATTCACACCAGCTCTCCACCTGTGCATAATTCCATAATTCCTCTGATAATGTTGCACCCTGAAAAACGGCATCTCTCTTTCTCCTCTCACCTCGTCTCAATCAGTCGTCCTGTACCCAGCATCTAAACACACACACACACACACACACACACACACACACACACACACACACACACCCACATTACTACCTGTCTGGTGATGGACGTGTACTGCGGCTGCTTGTGTACCGTAGAACTCCGCTGTTTATACATATCATATACATCTGATTAGCCCTAATGAGATTAGCACTGACCTGTTATTCACCATGCATCACTGGGGCCGCAGCTGCCAGAAACACATACACACTCACACGTACAGATATGCACAAAGAGACACAGACACACACACACACACACACCGGCAGCATTGCCATCAGCATCAGAGTCACAGTGTCAGCGGGAGAGAGAGAAGCTCATTGTTTTCTTGGAGCCGGAGTCACTCTGCCCTCAGATCGCAGACAGACCCATGGGGGTTTGATGATTTGATAGAAGAAGAAGGAGGTAATTATTCATTTCATTCCATAGTTTATATGTATTCGTGCTGCTCCGCTGCACAGTCGGCGCAAGTATTTGAGTGCCAATTTCTGCTGTCAGATATACATTTCTAAACTTTATTATGTTTTATCTATTAAATCACTTGTCAAGTAACAGTTTTCTGTAAAAGCTACGCCATGATTTATAATTTCTACTTTAATCAAGAAACCCTAATCTCACCCACCTCCCCCGCCGAGTGAGATGCTGCATTTTTTTTATCTGCCAAGATGAAATTCTCATGAGGAGGATGGACACTGGTGGGAAATGTCTGTGCATAATTAGTGATGAATTTCAAATTTGGCAGGGAATACGGCCCCTTAAAGGAACAGTGTGCAGCGTTTAGGGGGATCTATTGGCAGAAATAGAATACAAAATTAATAAGAATGTTTTCTTTAGTGTATAATCAACTGAAAATAAGAATCATGTTTTTGTTAGCTTAGAATGTATATATATAGAATATATCTACATATGGACATTCACGCGTTTTCGCATCGGCCACTATAGTTCTCTTAACCGCTTGGCACACGGGAGAAGTTTCAGTTGGTTGCAATCTGCAACCTCACCGCTAAATGTCACCAAATTAAGCGAATGTGAACAGATATACAGTATATGAGTGTGGTATCAATCTTCTCATTTAGCTCTCAGTAAGAAAGCAAATATGCGTGAATCCCAAAATTTTGAACTATTCCTTTAAAGTCCAAGAAGCATACAGTTCCCACATGTATCTGATGTTTTGGCTCTTACTACTGTAGTAATTAAATTCTTATGTAAGATGTACTGTAACCATGTATTTCTGGAACTGGTGTGTTACATGAGACCCTGGGCCATGAAACAGTGCATTGGGAATTGTGCAAACTTTCACTTCTAGGACAGAGAGTTGGAAAAATACTGAAATGTGACATATGTGATTTATGGGGCATATTACGGCTGTTTCAGGCCTTGTAGCAGAGAAGGGAAAGCAGGCAGTGTCAGATCATTTTGGTGGGGAAAAAGCCCTTGGGTGACTGCAGCTTAGTATAGTGCCATCTCTCTCTCTGTCCGTAACTTTTCCACTCTGTCTCTCTTCGTCTCTTTCTTTCTGGCCGCCGATGTTCTGCCCCTGTCTCTCCGCAGTCCCTCCTCCTTTTCATCCCTTTTGTCTTTCTTTCTGCTCTCTCTACAGTATTTCACTGAGCTGTGCGTGAGTGTTGCTCAGAGTGCGGGTATATGTGGGGCTTTGCCAATGCAGTCACTGTCATTTTTCCCTCTTTTTTTTTTCTGTGTGCGTTGGAGGTTTAATCCCTTTCTCACATTGCATTTCCACATGCTGAGGCAACAGAGCAGCCTTGTTGCATTTAATTTTTTCATGAGTTTTTTTTCGCAGGGAAGTAAGACTGGCTCCTTCCGACGAGGATCCCTGGGCAACGGATCCATTGATGGTGCAGGATTTATGTGAAAGCACATTCATGGTTTTATTGTAGATTTAAGCACACTTTAAAGGGGGATAAAGGACTACACTGCAGAGTTTTCTGGTTTGAAAGAAAGGGTCCTGTGGGAGTGGTGAGAGAGAGAGCTGAACTCTGTTTGATACATTTATTCAGTATTGATGGAGAGCTATTAAAGAACCCTTATCTCATCAAATACTGACAGATGCTTGAATATTGACAAAACCTCCACTCCGACCTTACACTATACTTTAACTGATCCTTTTGTTTCAAGAACAACTTGCCTCATCACTGGAGGTTTTTACCCTGCAATGCCAATAAAAAGCATATTTGAACTTGGGGGATAAAGCCAGAAGGGGAGAGAGAGTTAGTGACCTTATCAAACATTGAAAACAAACATTGTGTATACAAAGCTAAATGGGAGAAGCAGTTCAAACATGCACAGACTGCTCGTGCTAACCACCTAGTCCCTCTTCTGTTTGTTCCAAACAAACCCCTGATGCTGCTGCCAGAAACTCTTTCCTGCAAACCAGATTTTCCCCTAAAAAATGTGTCTAATTTTGGATGAAAGCAAAAGCAATAAGTAGAATGTATTTATTTAGTATATAACAAGATTAAGAGTCTACAGAAACGCTAGCAACTCTGTGAGGCTGTATTTATGAACAGCAGTGCTCTGAGCTAAAAGCTAACTTTCAAGTCAGTACTGTAGGATACATCCTCTGGGGACTATGAATATGTAACCCTAACTTATTATTATAACTTTTATTTAGGGCTGTCAATCAATTAAAATTTGCAATCGCGATAAATCGCATGATTGTCAATGATTAAAAGCGATTAATCGCAAATTAATCATATGTTTTTTATCAGTTCAAAATGTACCTTAAAGGGAGATTTGTCAAGTATTTAATACTCTTATCAACATAGGAGTGGGCAAATATGCTTGCTTTATGCAAATGTATGTATATATTTATTATTTGAAATCAATTAACAACACAAAATGACAAATATTATCCAGAAACCCTCACAGGTACTGCATTTAGCATAAAAAATATGCTTAAATCATAACATGGCAAACTGAAGCCCAACAGGCAACAACAGCGATCAGTGTGTCAGTGTGCTGACTTGACTATGACTTGCCCCAAACTGCATGTGATTATCATAAAGTGGGCAAGTCTGTAAAGGGGAGACTCGTGGGTACCCATAGAACCCATTTTCATTCACATATCTTGAGGTCAGAGGTCAAGGGACCCCTTTGAAAATGGCCATGACAGTTTTTCCTCGCCAAAATTTAGCGCAAGTTCAGAGCGTCATTTAGCCTCCTTCGCGACAAGCTCGTATGACATGGTTGGTACCAATTGATTCCTTAGGTTGTCTAGTTTGACTGACAGACCTACATTTCCATCCCTAGAGCCACGGCTAAACATCGAGGGAGGGCGATCACAGATTGTTACTGTAAGTATCTGCACATGAGAAACATCAAATGTGATGCGTGCCTAACTAAGTCTGACAAAAGAGGTTGTGAATGCTCTGAGCAGTGTTGTCCCACCAGACCCTTCAGGCAACAGCATGCTGTTGGCAGCACTGTCCACTTCAGAGTCCACCCTAATTAGCACCACGCTGCCTAACCTACATCTGACTAAGTGGCTGTTTAACATGATGGCCTTTCCTCATATTTAATCAGCCTCCAGCCACGTTTAGCTAAAGAAGCTAGGTGGTGCCCACTCCACAGGTTTTTACTTCCCGCACTTCATCAGCTACATAAAGTTTCCAAAATGTCCATAGTGACAAAGCTTTTACAGTTCAAAGTATATTGTTAGGAAATCTGTTAGGCGGTGTTTTGTCATTTTAACCAATTTGTAGTCTGACTCACTGGATGTAGACTGTAGGTATAAGTCTGCCATTGGCCGCATATTTCAGCCGGCATTCTCCTCCCCTATTTTGCAAGGACACCGTCGCTGCATCCTGTGCTTGGTGCCGCCCAAGACAACTGTGATTGGTTTAAAGAAATACAAAAAAGCCAGAGTGTTTTTTTCCCTCCCCACCCTATACCAGTATAACACCTTTCTTTAGCGCTGACACAGCGCTGTGGAGTAAGGTCTGGCTATGCAAGACCAATTTATCTTCATAGAGTTGTGCAGGGATGACGTATTTTTTTAAGCCAACCCGGAGGTTAGAATCGCCCTGGTTCCCTCGACAAAAAGCCAACGGGATTTTTCCATTGGGTTTTGGATTACTGCAGAAAATAAGCTATGTGGCAAACAAACGTTTATGATACTTACACGTTTTGTTCAGCAAGATAATCTTCACAAATGAACACCACTTTATGACTACTGAAGAATGCAGAATCGCCAGAAGTAAAAAGCTAACGTTAGGCTGTAAACGAACTACACCACGGTCGCATGAGCGCGAGTATACGCAACGAGGCTGTAAAGTCGGACGAGTCGGCGTGGTGATGCTTAGGAGTGTCATTTAGCCGCTTGTTAGCAACCGCCTTTTTGAGGACACGTAAAAGCTTCAAAATTCACGAGTGGGATGTTTAATGACGTATACCTTATTTTACTCATCTAACTAAAAACCCATTAAAGAAACCCATTGACTTCCAGACGAGGGAACCGGAAGTGCTAAAATGCTAACCCATTTCCTGGTTTTAGGACTCATTCCTGTAGCACTCTATGGTACTGAATTCTCTTTTTTTCCCCTCTTTCAGCCTATTTTATTAACATGTAAAGACAATAAACAAATGAGACATTAAAGTCAAATGTGTTAGAGGGAGCAAAATCAAGGGGAAAAAGATAATAAATCTCTCTCTCTTTCTAAATTCCACCTCTCTACCTCTCCACCTCTCTCTCTCTCTCTCTCTCTCCCGCTGCCTATTTTCACTCACAAAAGGCTTCTATGGACCAAGGGAGCATTGGTGCTAATAATGTTGAAGCTGTGCCAAGCCCAGCTGGTGGTGCCCGGCACAGGGCATCGAGTGTCTGCTCTCCACAGTTGCGGTCTTTAAAAGGCTCTCTGCTCTGCCAACTGGGATCAGAGGGAGGGAGATCACATTGCTGTAATGGACGCAACCAACCTGTGAACCTGTAGCGGAGTACAACCCGTTAGCTTGATCCAAGCATCTATGTAGCCGCAAAGAATATGTGTGTTATCAAAGCACCGGAGAGCAGGTTACAATAACACCTAATTAGACATATAAAAAAAAAATATACATATATATATAGGCTGGTATTTGTTTTTTTAAACAAGTGACAAATAAACTATTTTTGATAAGGGCCCCTTAAATTTGGTTATAAACGAACTGTAACAAGACATTTACTGAGTGGGATATTTTAAAGTTAAAATGTGTGAGTCCTGGTGGACAAATTATGTAATTGCTTCACTGTTTCTACACATTTTCCATCATTTATGTACTTCAATCTGTTAGTTACTAATTAGCTGACATATACAGTTTATAATATATTGATAGTAATATCTGTGATAAGCTAAAATTGTCCGATAATAGTCATGCTGATGCATCGGTTGGGTGCTGAATCAAATAGAATATGCTGCACTACTATGTGGATATTTACTGTGAGCACTTCCAATGTACTGCAGAACTATTTAAGCTGCAGGGTGAAAACTCAAGTTTTAAACAAACAAAATGAATCCCCCATAAACGGAAAAGTTTATTTGTGCAGTGATTCATAGCCAGCACAATGACAGAATGTGTCCTCTATTCAATATCATATCCAAATTTGGCTCAGCATCCACATTGAGGACCCTCGTTTGGTTGAAATGCTGCATGAATGACGCTCACGTGGGAGATGGGTTCATGTGCCGGTATTCTCTTCCCATTGTCAGATTCCAGGCAGCCATGAGCTATCAAACAGCAAACCTGAGCCAAACTGAATCAGACATCTTACAGTATGTGCTTCACACTTACTTACACGTACAATACAAACACACACTATGTATGTATGTAAACATGCACGGTAAAACACCTTCAAACCAGAGCGCAGCTGCCGTCTAGCAGATTCCTCTATCCCGTTCTCTCTGTGTGGGTGGCTCCTACTCTACTCCCAGCAGTGCTTGTTAATGCAGCAAGGTATCTGTTTTCTCCCCCCTCTCTCCCTTTGTCTCTCCCCGTCTGTCCGTCCCCCGGTGCATCATTTCTCTGCAACCCTGCTCCCTCCCTGTTTCTCTTCCTCTGTACACACAATCCCTAATTCGAGATGTGAAAAAAGCATCCATACTGTAGTTCTCAATAAGCATACTTTTTAATTTTTTTTAATCAAAATCGCAATATGGCCTACGGTGGTCTACACATCATATTCTAAAGACTTAAGAAAACATCTTTGTTTGGTACAGAACCCCGCAAAAATCGCCCCATAATGTTTTTATATGATTTTTCATGAAAATAAGAATAATGATGTAAAAATGATCATTCCCTCTAATATTGCAAATCATATCGCAACTGCAATATAAGTGAAAACAACCACAATAAGAGATTTTTCTTGAGCAGCCCTATTTTGAATCCTAATAATAACAAATCATCCACCCCTATAAGTTAAAACATTACTTTAAAACCTGTTGATATAATTTCAGTCTTTATTGATCTGGTGGTTACTAGCGGTACCGGCAAGTGTATTTTAATAATACAGGTCCCAGAGTTCAGTTCATAATTACGTTTATATTGACCACCGAGGAGAGCAAATGCACTTTGAGTGAAAGAAGACGAGCAACCCTTGTGTGTGTTTACAGTGCACCCAAACCAACTGTGAGAGGATTCATTGTGCCATTAATCTAAGTCTAATAAAGAAGTCCGCTGAACTCCTGATCGTATGTTGCCTTTAATGTAAAATGCACACACACTCCTGATTTTTTTTGTCTCAAGAATAAAATGCAGGGCCCCGTTTCACAAAAGCGATTTGCAAACGCCGCTCACGTGCAGACTGCAAACGGCGGCTGGCTGCGTCACGTTTCACGGATGATTGTCACACACCAATGCAGATAAATCTGCGAGGGGACTCGGATGCTCGGGCACGCGTCGCGGGCGCCGGGTTTGTTTTGATTAGTGAAATGTGTCAGAACTAACAGGTGAGGAAATGATCTCATGTTGCAAATTTGGCGAAATGGGACCCAGCATGCATCATTTCCTGTCAGTCCCTTGCGCGTGGGTGTGCACTTTGTATCCCATGGTGGGAAGGCGGACTGCCATTAACGAAAATAGCCTATAGGGAGGCAGTTATACAATGCAAATACATTGAATGGCTATTGCTGAAAACATGCTGGCCATAAACAGCATCATATCATGGAAATCTTAAGGATTATAACCATATAAGTATGGGAAATATACTAAACGTTCACTTGGGCATCCTTATGAAATCTCTTCCCACGTACGTCTGTATGTCACCAACAGTAGCTTTCCTTATTGTGTACTACGTGCAGTCAAACTGTGTTTTTATGATGAAAAAAAGCAATTTGCTTTTCTGTGTTGTGTACAAATGCTGTGTTTTTTTTTTTTTTAAATCTTTGTCATTAGCAATTATTTACTGTAAGTTTGCTGAGCATGCATGTTCTTTTGCTGATTTGAAGTTAAGCGCCTTGCTCAAGGATATCTCAGCAATAGCTACTGATGGAAAGAAAAAAAAAAATAGTCCCATTTCTTTACTAGTTTGTCACCATCTTGAGCATCTTCATATGTCTTCTGTGTTCCCAATTAGCCTGCGTTACGCTAACATGCTTTTTACAGTGTCCCATGCGAACTCAAGCAGCAGCCCCCATCACGTTGTACATATTACCCAAACAACCGCTCTCTATTAATAAGAGAGCCATTATTATTATGAGCTATTACACCAGAATTGCATTGGTGACACTGGAGAACATCCCGCCCTCTGTTGCGGTAATTATAGCTCAGTGAAATGTAGACATAAATGAAATGATGCAGATGTAGAAAAATATCTGGCCCTAAAGCCTCAGCGAGGCATACAACTGGGAAACTATTTTTTTTTTTCTTTTACTCAATTAAACCCAAGTATATACTTAGCTCAGTGAATGGGGATTTAAAAGAATGCAAATTACAGCGAAGCATTCAGACCAAATATCTCATTAGCTGAAAGCGATAATTATACACAGATGGGACTAAATAATAATCAGATTATCTATCTATCTATCTATCTATCTATCTATCTATCTATCGAATAGGTTCTATAGGGTCTGTAACTGCTGTTAATTCACATGTAGATCGAGGGTTACAACAATTTGAGCTCCAAATTACTCCAGGGATATGATTAAAGAGTCGACACAAACAAACGATCTCACACACACACTTGCACGTCCACACACAAATGAACCGGACTAATTAGCATCCCCCACTCTTATTATGCATCCCTCCACGTCAGAGATACTCTGACAAACGGAGTTAAGAGGCGAGTGCGTTCGTGGCCGCGAGCCTGCCTGGGCCGAGGAGGGACTTCTCATTATGCATCCCTCCCTGAGAGACAACACTCGGCCTCACCCAAGGCGCAGAGTGTCGCTGTGATTATACACTACCATGCATTAATGCGAGCCTAGTGGCGTGGTAAAACATCGCATGGACCTCTCGTAACGCCCCCACCCCCATCTTTCCTTCCTCATCCTCATCAACTCCCCTCCTGCCGCCGCCATCTCACCTTCCCCGCCCCCCCCCTAACCCTCCTCCTCCTCCTCCTCCTCTTCCTCCTCCTCCCCCCCACCTCAGTCAATCAATCCTTCATGAAATCACAAGGTGACACGGACGGCGTTGTCCTGGTAACCATCGCTACACAACTGTTGCCTGGTCACCGAGCACAAACAAGCCCGGAGCCCAGCAAGGCTTCTGTGCTGCAGAGAATGAGAACGAGGTATGAGAGAGAGAGGGGGAATAAAAGGCTGAAGGGAGGGTCGGGGGTGGAAGGTCACACACTGGCTGCTGCAGCCCACTCTAATTTAATGATACCCCTCAAGGTGGCTTCTCAGCCCTGAGCACCGTTGCATAAATGTCAGGCATATCTATAAATGCTTTAAAACACATTTCAGTTGCAGAGAAACCAAATATTATTCTACGTTTATAACATAGATACGGGCTATTTTTCAGAATCACCAGCAGAACTGTTTCTCCATTATTCCTTTTATTATACCATTAAAACGACAATGTTTTTATATTCACGCAGCTGTTTCTTCATTGAAGCATTATAAGGAATCCTCTTAGGGCGAAACACTCCAAAGAATAAAACACATCAGAGCCGGGATTTATAAAAAGAACACTCTAATGAAGTACTTTATCAGGCTCGGAGGAGCCTTTGGACGCATTATTCATTATTTAACGGCTGTTCTAGTCCAGTGAGATATGTCAATATGTAGTATAGGATCTGACAAAATGATTCATGCTATGCTAATGAATCAATTCAACATTCTCCACTAATATCCATTAATTTCCGGCGGAGGGAGAAAAAAAATAATAAAGTGATTTAACCTCTTTGTGCGATGCATTAATCTTTTTGCATACATACAGTAACTGCTTTGCTTGTGTTTGCACAATCGAGTGCCACATGAAGAAAAGGATACGCACACTGGAAAATGAAATATGATTTTCTATATTTACAGCTGTATGTTTCTGGCAAGACATTGTAGTAATCTGTGGTATATTTACATGGCTTTATTAGGACAGTAAAGAAAAAACACAGAAGTGAGTGTGTGTTTTCATTTTTCATCAGTGTGAATTAAAGCTGCGACTGATATATGAATAGTCATATCTGTCCTTAAGTCTTTGATGAAAAGACACATCTTTCATTACACAGATTTCTGATACCAGATCTGAAGTCTGGCAAGAAGAAAGAACGGCTGACTGAAAGCAGGGAAAAAAAAGGTGTTTGTCTGCAAGGGAAAGGCGTCGTGAGGGAGGTGGAGTAAATTCACTGTTTACAACAACACCCTCAGAGGGACCTTGAACGTCCATGACGAGCTCCATTCCCTTTTTCACTTTCAAATCACCTTATCCCCATGATTTTTTGGATGCCATCCTAAAAATCCAAGGCCATAATTTCCATCCAATTTGTTCCCTCTCTCTGCATGAACACTGACAGATTGTCATATTTTGGCCACACTCCCAGAGGAGAGTTGTGAGAGGCAGGAGGGCAGATAAACGGCTATTACCATTCACACCGCCTCATTACGGAGCATTTAGACCCAGGAGCACCGGCCCCGAAAGCACCACGCAGAGGGCGTTCATGCTGCTCCCGTGCCCACCCCAGGAGCCCTGCACCATGGGACTTGTGATTGACAACTCGGGCTCGTTTATTCTCCTCGAAAAATATTGTATATCTCACAACATGATTTTTTTTTTCTATATAGGCCTACGCACAAGTGCCTGCAGCATAAAACCCCCAAAGGTGCCGTTGCATTACATATGGCTTCGGATTGATTCGGTCATTTGGACATACAAGAACGAAGTGCAGCTATAAACATGTTTTTGGCATACACCGCATAACGTTTGCATTACGTAAGCAGCATAAAAAAAAAAATGTTTGAGCCTACCGTCATGAATCCATCCAGCAAGCCTGAGTCCGGTTTGGGTGGGGCTTGTAGTCGCTCCATTGACCACTTCTCGATGATTGACGACACCTGAGAGTTTTCCGTGTTGAGGATGCGGAACCCGGTCATGTTGACTCCACTGTAGCGATACGGCTCCATGTCGAGGGCGAAAAGGTCCTGGATGCATAAAGAGGAAAGCCTAGATGTGTTTGAGCCGCAAAACTAATTAATTTCTCATCTTTGCTTACTGTACATGTCTCATCTGTCCTCAATAATTAAGATCAGTCATTTGAGTGAGAGCAGAGGAGTGCAGTTGAAGGTATTTCAGGAGCTATTTTATCTCATGCTGAGGCAGCAGCGGCCTTGATGAAGGCAAGGCTTTCAAGGTTACAGGCCGGCTTTTGGTGGACTGCCATCTATCATGTGGAAGTGAAAGGACAACCCAATCGTCCCACATACAGCATATGTCTGGCACCTCACCAGGCAGATGTCTTTGGGACGCAACAACACAGTTGACAGAACAACAGCAGGTGATGGACGCCGAGAGCGGAAGCGGGTGCCACGGTCAATGTTTGCTGTCCTATTCCGAAAGCAGCTAGGATGGCTCGTTACCAGCATACAGCAGCTTTGGCCGGCACTGTGGCCTCCGACCGGCCAAACACTGTTAAAGTAGGCATGCTTCCACCCCGACAAGCAGCAGCATGCCGCCGACAGAGGCCTATAATCACTATTCTCTTCCCTTTCCCAATGACAAACCTGCTGTCACTCACTCCCCTTTCATCTAGCCAGGTTCTTATGTGGATGCACAAGGGGTCGTTACATGTCCTGTGCACAGGTAAATGTCCTTTTCTAGGTCGGTTTTCTCCGACCTTTCACTCAGACTTTCCAATTGTGCTCCAAACAACACAGCGTGCCATTTGTTTGTTAGCTATAATGGACCAAATGGGTGACAGTCTCATCTGCTCAGGGCTATTATCTGAGCTCTCAGTCTTCTGTTCTCTGGGCTCGCCGAAAATGTGCTGCTGTTCATCGGCAACGTAGCAAGCAATCTTTGTAGTGGTTAGATCAAAGAACTTTTGGAGAACTTCAATCGCTGTCAGAGACAGAATAAAATATCTCCAACTGCTTTTGTTTTCTGCACTCAGGGTTGTGGACAGCCGCACGGGGCGAGGAGGTTGGCGTGGAATGCAGAGAATAAACTGTAGTTAAACTTTCACAACTGATACTTTCAAATGCAAAGAGTGTATTTATAATCAACTACGTGACAATGAGTCAGCTTTACAAGGTCATCTATTTCTATCAGCACAAATTCAGGTTGTAGTTCAGGTTCATAATGCTTCACACAAAAGAAAAAATAATAGCGTGTTTTTCTTTGACTGGCTCCTGGTTGAGTCATATTTAATTTTATTCTCAGAGAAGAAAAACAGCTTTCAGACAGATGGATGTATTTTTGCCTCGCAACAAGCACCGCAACAAACAAAAACAGTTCAAACCACACACAAATTAAGATGGATAGTGCTGTGCAAAAAAAAATTACAATATACTATATAATTGCATTTTCTCAACATAAAAAAAAAAGAAGTGGCAGCCTACTCACCAGGGTAGTAAAAATATAATGGTAGTACTCTGTCATCATACCCATGGCCAGGGCCTACAGGGAGAAAAGAACATCGGGTAGTGAGTAAAAAATCAAAGATTAATAGCTTAATGAGCTTATTACTCTATTCATTTAATTTTAATTCTTCATTTAGCTTTTATTTAACCTGTATAGTCTGACACTGACATCTCTTCGCTGAAAAAGGAACAAGTTTCACATTAAAAGAGACCAGAGGTGCGTCTAGACCATTTTCAATTGGGGGCCCAGGTGGGGATGGTGATTGATTAAAAGACATATTGAATTTAGGGATGTCACAAGAACCAATACTTCGGTACAAAGTTGATGCCAAAATTCTCAAAACGTGACGGTACTCGTTTTTCTACAGTACCGCAGGTACCGTCAGGGCTCGAGAGTAATGGCGTCCCGTCGTCCCGGGGACGATAGAAAATGTGTTTGGGACGTAGTAAACTCACGATCGACGTTTCCAGGGATGCACCCTATTTTTTCCCAGATAATGCTACACTGTCGAAAAACTTGAATAAATCCAGTTGTTTGAAGGAGATGTTTCCACAGCAATATTAAATAGATAATAAAGAGGGAATTATGACCAGTTTAACTTCCTAACAAAAACCAGTATGCAAACGGTAATAAAGGAGTGTATGTTGAAGTACATGGGATTTACTGTTTTACTTTTGTTTTTTACCGTGGTATTTAATTGGTATCAAGAATCGTGGAATTTCACTGGTATTGGTATTGACTACTGAATTTCTGTTAGCGTGACATCCGTAATTTAATTATTATTACACTTGTGGTCATAACAAATACAAGAAAGCATTGCAGTTATTGTACAAAAACGTACACTCCGTTCAGACTTCAGTCAGGATTGTGTTGGAAGAAGCACTGAACTGAGCTGTTGTCATACAGTTGATGTTTTGTTGTGCCTACCCAGTATTCAGCATCAATAAATAATCATTCTTGTTGCTTCCCGTAGACACGCGGCAGTATAGAGGATTCAAACAGTGCAATATGCTTCTGAGAAGTTTTCAGCTCAATAAGAACCCCCACCATTCTCATAAATAACGTGCCTCTGTAAAATGAATTTAACATGCCTGTGAGCAGAATTAGACTTTCTAATTAAAAATCCTTTATTGTGCAATGGAGAGCTTCCATTATGACGGGTCACTAGTAGAGATCTAATATTCTATAAAGAGATTAAAGATGCACAGAGCAGAAAGTAGGTATCTGAATCATTTGCATCAGTGCTTAGAGAGAGAGAGAGAGAGAGAGAGAGAGAGAGAGAGAGAGAGAGAGAGAGAGAGAGAGAGAGAGAGAGAGAGAGAGAGAGAGAGAGAGAGAGAGAGAGAGAGAGAGAGAGAGAGAGAGAGAGAGAGAGAGAGAGAGAGAGAGAGAGAGAGAGAGAGAGAGAGAGAGAGAGAGAGAGAGAGAGAGAGAGAGAGAGTAATAAAGGGAACACGTACAGTATGAGCTTATTGTTTTAGTGCACACTCATAATGAATGAACTCTGAGTCTATGTATCGGGTCTATGTTCCTATAAAGGGACATTATGTACATTTTGGGACTGCAGTTCATTCCGTTTTAATTTAATTCAGGAAGCGATATAATAAAATCACTCATCTTATTCATAAATGTAGCAGACTGTTCCATTAACTGCTCTTACTGTTTACATATTAAACTTAAAGCCAAACTGTTAAATGTTAAATAGGGCTGTCAAAGTTAACGCAATAATAACACGTTAACGCAAATTCGTTTTAACGGCACTAATTTCTTTAACGCATTAACGCAACATGCGATTTTTTAGGTCGTAGCGGGCTCATTGGTACCAACCGTGTCATACTAGCTTGGCCATTGGCATGGCCATTTTCAAAGAGGTCCCTTGACCTGTGACCTCAAGATATGGGTACCCACGAGTCTCCCTTATACAGACATGCCCACTTTATGATAATCACATGCAGTTTGGGGCAAGTCATAGTCAAGTCATGACACTGACACACTGACAGCTGTTGTTGCCTGTTGGGCTTGAATTTGCCATGTTATGATTTGAGCATATTTTTTATGCTTAATGCAGTAAATGTGAGGGTTTCTGGACAATATTTGTCATTGTTTTATGTTGTTAATTGAATTCTAATAATAAATATATACATACATTTGCATAAAGAAGCGTATTTGCCCACTACCATGTTGATAAGAGTATTAAATACTTGACAAATCTCCCTTTAAGGTACATTTTGAACAGATAAAAACTGTGTGATTAATTTGCGATTAAATATTTTAATCAATTGACAACCATAAAAAAGACATTATGAAATAAATAATCATATTAATAAAATGTGTCAAATATATAAATAAATAAATGAAAAATGTTATTGTGAAATAAAAAATGAACTAAATGAACTTATAAAACTCTACTGTTATTATTAGAATTTGAATAATTAAAAGTGCTATTGATAACATTGAGCCACTAGATGTTGCATTCTCTGTCCCCCGTTCCATTGCATTTACTTCACAACAAGTCGTTGCCAGGCACTTACCTTCAATCTCAGCCATTTATCTATTTTTTCCACACTAACTGACGACCCAGAGATACCACTTGATACCAACGTCGTTTTAATATTGGCTCACAAGTCTTGTTAGAAGTGTGAACCAAATGTCTGATATCTTCAACAGAGATAAACAAAACATTCATTTTGGACGAAGCTCTGTGGATGGATTTGTTTTTTTACGTATTTATTTGTCTACATAAAAATGTTATCAATAAGACCTTTAATTAGCTCTTCCTTATAATGAGTTTACCATTAATAATTTCCATAATAATGTCACTTATTTATTTAACAGAAATGTATTCAAATGACTATTTAATAGTTATGAATTAATCAATTCATTTAATATGAATTACTTTGGGCTGCCATAAATAGCGCCCCAGGTTTGTTTTATTGCAATGAACTTCATGAACTATCCTGGCTCATTAAGCTGGGTTCATACCTGTTTTAGGATCCAGGCAGCCATCTCGTGTCCACAATCAAAGATGACGTGGAACTCCTTTGCCTTCTTCATCTCCTTCAGAAGTGGCTTGGCATCCTTGGTCTCTGTGGGCAGCTGTCGGATCTTCAAACGAATGTTGTATCGTGACGGCGCCTTGATCAGCTCCTGCAGTCGAATGAGACCTGCAGACAAAGAGGACACATATAGCGTGTAAAAAGGAATTTTAAAGACGCGGCTACATCGTGTTTGATCTGCTGCCATTTTGAAGTATCTCCGATGCTGAGGAGGCCAACAAAAACTGGATTCAGGTTTTCTCAGCAGAAAAGGGCTCATATGCATGACTTCCTAATCCACAGTCTATTGATCCTCCTACTCATGCTTGGCAAGCAAACAGACCTATCAAGAGAATTTAACACCAACCCAGCACATTGCACTCTTTTATACCAAAAGCACGAAATGCAAAGAACCTCGATGTGCACCCTCCTACAGAGACTTCCAATCCCACAGAAGCCTCCCAAATGTTGATTCGCTCTCGTCTTCCGCGATACCGCATACAGCAGCATGGAATAGGTTCAATTTTATCCTGATGGAAGGGCTGCGGTCAATCCCGCCTCTCCCGGTCTGTCTCTCACACACACTTCAGATGTGCTCTGATGAGAGAGGCTCTGTTTGCCCGGCTCGTACTTGCCCCCAGGGAGCCCGACGCCACCGTCACATATTGAGCTACAATCTTCACCTTTCATTTCTCGGGCCACACACTCAGGTAGAAAGCTCTCCGGGAGATACTGCGATGAGATTACAATGAGTTTCTCCCTCAGTAAAGAACTTCAGAGTGCAGGGATGAAAGAGGCTGGATTGATGGGAGAGATGATTACTTGTCATGGGTATAAAAATGGATGGAGCAGCAAGGATAGTTTGAGAAAGGGGACTGGAGGGAGATACGTTTTTTTTTTTTCTCCGTGGAACCACTTTAAGATAGCTCAGCCTATTTTTTATTTTGAAATGAAGTGCTGTGTGAGCAGTTTAATGGTCTTACTGTGAGTGGGGCTGGGTCTCCCTGAGGCCTATAGAAAGATTGGTGTGAAATAGGAACATGCAGGTCTTGTTGTGAAAAGTACCATTGTGGGGAGGAATACTGAACCACCTAGAGCTTTCCTCAGGTAATCCCAATAGATCCCTACTCTGGGGCATGTCCGCGTCTCCCTGCTTTTGTTCGTGCCGACACTTCGGGAGGTGTTAGGCAAGAAAAAAAATATCTGTCAAGGGAGCTCAACGTTTGGGAAACACTGTCAGCGTAGATGTTTGTGGGCTCTGGCTAATGCCTTCAGACTTTCCCCCTGGATCTTCTAACGGCTGTGTGTGAATATTTTATCCCCTCCGATAGTTTTTCCTTCCAGCCGTCAGATAGGCTCCAATCAGCAGCGCGGGGCCCTGGAGCATGAAGCTGTGTGATTACAGCCTGGGACCAGGTGGAAGCGGCGGGGGGAAAGCAACGCGCCTATGCAGCTGTCACACTTTTCAGGGGCGTCAGGTGTGTTTTAGCAGAAATGCTCCACAGAGGAGGCCCGAGCCGCTCCTATCTGACAGAGAGAGAGGCGAGGGGTCACCTTTTGGCATCTCGCTGGGGCAGTTTGCCGGAGAACGAGGGTGTTAACGTACTGAGCTCCGAGGCAGGAAGTGAAGAGAGGTCAAGGAGATGAGTCAGAATAATGTGGCAAGTGGGATGAGTCATAGGGATATAGTCCGAGGTTGGCGTACGGGCGCTATGCAACAGTGAAAGTAGAGATGATGGAGGAAGAAAAACTATCACACTGTTTGTTAAAAGGAACCGAAAATGGTTTAAATTTCTATTTAGCGGCACAATTTAGGATGTCAACTACGAGACAATATTCATTTGCTCAGAGCGGGGAGTGAATTCATTATGCAACCCGTCTAAAATTTAAACCTCCTCTCAACTCTGTCTAATTTACCTACATTAAGCTGTCAACCACGTCACGCCAAATAGCTCATAAATTGCGACTGAGCATTTGAATATTGTTATCTTCTCTGGAGCGATTACACTTTACCTCATAAAACTATCGCCGCACTCCAGCTAAAAAACGACTGATCTTTTAAAACGCATATTATGAGCCACTCCACAAAGTCACACGATAGACGGAATGGCTCCCAGACACATTTGATAGCCGCCCTCAGAGACCAAGTGTCTCTGTGTGTTATTAACGTCTGTTGTCACAGCCCTACATACTACAATTCTGCATTGCATTAATCTGAAGAGACACTGGGTCATTCTGGGTAATGCGGTTCTCTTTTTTTTCCATGCTGCTGCTCACTCTCCTGGAAGACTGACATGGGCAGCACCTGCAGGACTGAGGGAGAACAGTAAGCTATTGATTTCTGAATTAACTTGACAGGTTACAAAGCACTCACTGAACTCTGAGCAGCAGTGCTGCTTTTTGTCCTCCAACTGGTACCTCTTGTTTTTCTGGACATTTTAAGGTGTAAAGGCTGCAGGTTTTAGACACTGTCACATACACAGAAGCACCACTGAAAGATGAAGACAGACACCGACTGTACCTGTACCTGTGCTGTCGTCGTACACCACAGTGACCGTCCTCCACTTGAAGAAGTGCACCAGGTCGAGGATGGCTCTGCTGAGAGAGGAGAAGTCGGGGTACAGGCTGACATAGTACGAGTCCCGGTTGTCCGACACCTGGTGCTTCCACTTGGTCTGGACATGGGGCACTCCCAACGCATTGCAGATGGATTGGACTGCGTTGGCCGACGAGCTGTGTGAGGGGCCAAAAATGGCCGCCACCCCGAGGGAAAGCTGATCACATGCTGGTAGGGTGACAAGCAGAAGAAGCAACAAGTTAGCTTAAAGCCAGGGTTGGTAATGTTGAGAAACTATCAAGAGTACGCTTCAGTCGGACCGAATGAAATAATTGGACAGGTTTTGTTACAGTCCTGTGACGACCACAGATATCAGATTTTAGTTTGTTTTTTTTGTCAGAGCATTTAATTTTTTCTGTAATAATTTATTGGGAGTAACATCAGGTGTACAGAGACATACAAATAGAGCACAAATATAAATGATTGTCCCTCCATATTTTGGTATTTTTTCCCCCAAAAGCCCCCTCCCACCACCACCCAACCCTCACCCATTGCCGATGCAAAAAGGATAAAGAACAAAAAACAAAGTTAAATTAAATTAAAAAAAGAAAGAAAAGAAAATAAGATTAGAAGAATAAATAAAGATAGAATAAATAATAATAATTACTTTACTTTACCAAGTACAAATGAACAAATGAACTCTTAGTGGTCATTTCTGTTTACATAAATCAAACTTTATAATGTCATACAATTTTATCTTTAGTAAATAGGGTGTGATCTCAGCCTAAATTGATATTCGGTGTTCGTCTCCAATCTTTGGTAGTTAATGTTCAATTAACATAATCTGTGAGCTATAACACCAAACAGTCAATAGCAAATTTCCTCGTAGTGAATGTTCATACTCTTTCATAAGTGTAGTCATTTTCATTACCTTGTATATATGACAAATATGACAAACCATTTATTTCTTCATGTCTGACGTACGTTGCTGCAACTAAACAGATCTAGACAATGAAAAACAATTCCATAGAAAAGTAACAAGCATTCATGATGAGCTTCTACTAAATATATCCTGACTCACCTTTCCTGGAGGCCTCAAAGCTGTCGAAGATGTTTATTCTCTGGATGTCATAGGTCAGCGTGGTGTTGGGGAGCAAGGTGCGGTTCCTGTTGATTGTGTTCAAGGCAAATTTAAAGGCTAGTTCCTCTGCTCCGGAAGGGCCGCTCTCAATGGACTCAAATATTCCTCCTGTGGGTCAAGAAAAAACAACAAAAAACAAGACCTCTGAGTATCCACTTCCTCAACAGATTCCTTAACACAATTGTCATTCAAGTAAATGGTCGATATGATGCGGGCAATTACAGCTCAAGCAGCGCTATCATTTTTAACACTGATGCTATTGTGTTCAGTGCTTTACACGGCTCAGCCAGACGGCGACATGAAACTGATTTACAGTGCCGATTTGGATCTCAGCTGATTTGCATTCTGCGGCAGTTGTCGGCGTAATTATAGGCAATTAGTTACATTGGGAGGTGAGTTCAGGGGTGAGTGCCCTTCTTTAACTCCCTCACTCAGCCTTGACAGAAAGGTTCACTCTTCCACTTTGTCCCATTGATTTCAGCGATTCTCAAACGAGAGGAGAGCGAAGACAGACAAGAGCGCAGGGAGCAGAGAAATGAGGGCAAAAAGACAAAAAGGTAGAGGAAACGTAAGGGAAAAAAAAGAGAGCCATGGGAGGAATCAGACAGATATTTAAAGTGGGGCAAGAAGAGAAAAGACAGACGTAGATAAGGAGGAGGCCAATCAAATCAGAAAACATCAGGAAGCTTAATTACACCCATTAAAAACAAATCGACTCAGAAGTTCAAATGATTATCTCTGCATCACATTTGACTGTTACTGCGGCTGATTGTTAATGGAAGAGCCTCCCGATGGGAGTTTCACGCTGTGCCCACCCGAGAAATCTTGTTACCTTTTGGATATATGTGCGAATTACACCTCACGATGCTCATTAATTGTCAAAGTAAAAGCCTCGACATAAAAATAAACAATACACGCTGTTTCACCACGCCGCACGAGCCAGACAATATAATTACCAAGTAAGGTGTTGTCAACTTAAAACAGCTCCCTTCAGACTTGTCAATTATTTTGAGCTGAACAAAGACGATTAAAGCTCCAGATGGTCCGCCAATGTGGTTCAGAATCCTAAACAGAGGAAGGCAATGTTTGTACACTACAAATGTGTCTCAATTCAAGATTGTGTCAAGACATAATTTACCTGCGTGCATTTGGCAATCACAAAAAACTGCATGTCAGTAAATTTGACCCCAATGTACATGGACAACGATCAAAAGTACATGCTCTAAATATTAGGGCTGTCAAAGTTAACGCGAAAATAAGGCCTTAACGCGGATTCGTTTAAACGCCACTAATTTTTTCAACACGATTTTTAGGTTGTATCGGGCTTAGTTTCTAGACTAGAAAAACTAAAGAAACTGTTGGTACCAACCATGCCATACTAGCTTGTCGCGAAGGACCTCTGACCTCAAGATATGCGATTGAAAATGGGTTCTATGGGTACCCACGAGTCTCCCCTTTACATACATGCCCACTTTATGATAATCACATGCAGTTTGGGGCAAGTCATAGTCAAGTCGGCACACTGACAGCTGTTGTTGCCTGTTGGGCTGCAGTTTGCCATGTTATGATTTGAGCATATTTTTCTATGCTAAATGCAGTACCTGTGAGGGTTTCTGGACAATATGTGTCATTGTTATGTATTGTTAATTGATTTCTAATAATAAATATATACACACATTGGCATAATTTCTTGAATTTCCCTCGGGATCAATAAAGTTACTATCTATCTATCTATCTATCTATCTATCTATCTATCTATAAAGCAGGTATATTTGTCCACTCCCATGTTGATAAGAGTATTAAATGCTTGAAAAATGTCCATTTAAGGTACATTTTGAACAGAGAAATGTGCGATTAATTTAGGATTCATCGCGATTAACTATGGACAATCATGCGATTAATCGCGCTTAATATTTTAATCGATTGACGCCTACTAAATATATCATTTTTTTGATTCGATCCATCTAATCTTAATGCAAGGGCATACTTTATTGCAGGTGTAAATGGTGTGAGTAAGAACGATGACAGTATTTTCACACATCCATCATGAGAAAGAGGTGGAGTCATGTTGTAGGCGGTGCAATATGCCGGAGCGTATGTACCATATTACAGTTTCAAAGAGAATATTTCTATGTCAAACAGCTGAAACAGTTGTAGACTCGAGCAACTACTTTCAACTTTCTAAATACACATAACAAAAAAAAAAAAAAAAAGAAAAAACCCCACGTTACGAAAGCTGGTACACCTTAGAGGACGGGCTAAATCCTGAGAAAGCTTTACAGAAATCAAACTTAAAAGAGAATGGATGACGGGGGGGAAAAAAAGATGAAAGGCGGGTTGTGAGAGCAGCTCTGAGAAAAACTGAGAAAAAGTCAAGAGCAGAGTTCAGCAGTCCATCCACGGCTCGTGTCCTCTCGGAGGACAGAGAGCCCGGTTTGACGAAATCCAAACTGAAAAAAGTTTAAAGCCTGTTTATCGATTCTATTACAGAGAGGGAGGGAAGAGTGAAACTGAAAGAGAAAAAGACAGAGTGACGCATTTATTAAAAGAGTGAGAGCTGTACAGTAACAGACACAGCAGCTATAAATAGCACCTGGCCAGAGTGATAGAAAAGGAGTGCGGGAGGGGGAAAGGAGATGTCGTTAACTTGAGCTTTATCACTGTCATGGCACACCCATATGTTGGGCTTCTTTACTTTATGTTATAGCAATTTCTTTTATATATAGTCCAGTAGAGAATTGAAGACATGGAGAGGAAAGGAGAGACGGATGTCGCAGCGGAAAATGAGAGTAAACCTACAAAAGCACTTTAGGACATGTTTTGTGCTTCGCTGTCATTGAGTGATAATAATGAGCTTCCATACAGCAATGTGATGTGAACATGCTGCTATTCATGGCATCCCATCTCACCGAAATTGCACATTAATCTGCAAAAGAGCGAAAATCCGAGAATCACCATTAAAAGATGATTGGAATCATGTCAGTCTGACCTAATAGATAATTATTACACTATTGCCCCGAGGGAGCAGACGGAGCTCCACTGGCCTGTTCAACGAGTTTGAAAATGAGCATAAGGATATTAAGTTATGCTCATCGGAATTCTTTGGCACACTGTATATGGCTCAGACATGCTGGTTTAAAACTAATCATATACCTTTGAGGACACCGGAGAGCAGGGGGGGCATTAAATTAAGTCCACAAAGGGTTACGTTTAATATTCCCATGGAGATTTCAAGCGTTACATTACAGAGAATGAAACGGTTATTGTTTGATTTAATGCAGCATGTTGCACGAGAATGTTTCCTCAGTATTGTTTAAACTGAATGTGGCACGGTGGTGCAGCAGTTACCACTGTCGCGAGTACAAACCCGGCTTGGGGCCCATCTGTGTGGAGTTTGCATATTCTCCCCCTGTTAGCGTGGGTTTTCTCCGGGTTCTCCGGCTTCCTCCCACAGTCCAAAGACATGCGGGTTAGGTAGGTTAATTGTTGACTCTGAAATTGTAATCTATACTTAGCTCCCTTAAAGTCTAACAACACTCGGTCTTGTCTCGTCCACCCTCCTCTGAGGACTTGGCGTCGTGGTCCGTCTGATTGCAGGTGTGTGAGTTACAGCTGAGATAATCAGCGTGTGTGTGAATTATAGTGCCGCCATCATTGGGACTGGTGTGAATTATAGTGCAAATGAAAGCTCTGAGTGAGTTATGAGCTGGATAATCACCCTGACGAGAAAACAGGCCTGCTGATCTGAGTGTCTGTGTGTGTGTGTGTGTGTGTGTGTGTGTGTGTGTGTGTGTGTGTGTGTGTGTGTGTGTGCCTGAGCAGAAAGTGCAAATGAAAAGCATGGGGGGGGGGGGCATCTCCTCTATGTAAATTAGACTCCCTTTTAATGTTTTTCACAGTTAATCGAGCACATTTTGGATTGATCATTGTAAAGTGACTTTGTCGTTGGCTTTATTTCTGACAGAAATTGATTCAAATTGAAGAAAATTCCCTCTAAATAGAAATCATTCATACATCACAAACAATATTAATGGACAAACTTTACCTAAAAAAAAATAAATAAAATATGTAAAATATATTCTGCTGCTCTGAACAAAGATTAAAACGGACACCATAATTCTGTGATCATACTAGCAGGGAGAGTACATTTACTACTAACAGAAAAAAGGCTTACATACTAAACCATGAATGAAAACACAATTAGCCCTCTTCACTCAAGGATGCTCTTGTACACTGAGAGATAGGAGTCAGATATGTTGCCATGGCGACTCATGCATCTATGCTATGGCTGAGAGGCATCGGCAGTTTTGGAATCTGAGCAGCTGATTGGTGGAGGAAGGGCGTTGTGATAGTGCAGACGGCCTGTCTCTGTGACTAATGACCAGCAGCGCAGCTGCAGGATAGTGCTGGGCTGTAGGGTGGGTGCCATGGCAACCGGCGAGCCACCCTGTCGCTAGGGCAAGTGGCCCAGGTATGAACGTGAAGTAGCTCAGTTAGGCTCCAAGACCTCCACCCACCACAACCATAAACCCCTGGCCTGGTTCTGTCTCCCTCCGTCTCTCAGCCGGTGAGCATCACTGCTCGGAGCCAAGAGGCAGGAGGCAGGAGGCAAAAGTGATGGAAACGCTCCGTAAATATCCCCCGAAATTCCCGATGGGAGCGCTCCCTGACATGTTTGGCGGTGAATGGGACATGATGCATGAAGGCCTGCGGAGAGTCGACGCCCCTGGTCATTAATCTGAAGATCCCCTTGCGGTAGACTGACCTTCCTCCGCCGCACAAGGGCCAATTCTCTCTCACGCTGAAAATCCCCCAGAAATCTGACTGGGGCATGGGATACATCAACTGTGCAGGATGCTCGCCGGTGCTATGATATCACACAAACAAACCAGCATCAATGTAATCTGTAGAGAGCCCATCTGAGAGCTATTTTCAAGGAAATTAAGTCCTGCTGTATGAAATTTGTTCCCATAAAAACAATCCTTTTAACATTATTTGTTTGTTGAAAACTGGCAATGTATTACATTCTACATAAATGCTGCTTTAATACGGTTAGTAGCCGAGGTGATACATAACTGTAAATAACTGTAAGTACAATAAATGTATTATTTGACCAGCTACATCGTTTCTGGCCTTGGCTCAGAGATAATATCTTACAGAGCCTTTGTGTTGTACGAGCAATATAAGAAAAGCAGTAAACTTGGATTAAAGAGGTACATTTTCTAAGAAGATGGAGATCTTGCCAGAGTCTAGTGAACATGTTTAGGAGCCAAACTTGAGCTTAAATCCAATTAGAGAAATAAGAGTAAAATCAATAGAGTGAAATACTAGTATTAGAATCGAATAGAATAGCTGAATTCAGGTGTTATATAGCATGAAAGAGCGAGCTATAAAAACGTTAAAAAGAATCCATCAGTTGAAAAAGCATAATAAAAAGTCCATCAATGTTGTAGGTCAGCAATCACTCAATGACTTAATCAATCACCCTGTTAGAGGTATGGAAACTGAGAATGAAACCACTGGAAAGCAGCTTACGTGAACAACAGTTTAGCTGTTGTTATCTGACTCGTTGTGTGTGTTTTTTTTCTCCAGGATAGAATCACTCCTGTCACCCTAAAGCCTCTTGACACTGGACTGGACTGTCACCTGCCACTGCTCGACGCTAAGCCCCTCAGGCTGACTCACACACTCACAGCATACTCGTGTGAACACACACAATCACGCGCTCCTCAGATTGAGCCTAAACAAACCCGTCAGGTAAGAAAACAACCGAGTCGGGGAGAGAAAATGTGACTGATGGGAGAATTTAAAGCCCACGCCTGCGGCATTCAGAGACACCTATAAGCTCAGCTACACTAATAATAATTAGCACTACCACTGCCAAAAGGTCAATTTCATCAATCTCCTGTAATGAGCACACACACGGCGTTCAATTAGACATGTGTGCCGCCACCCTCGTCCCTGACCCGGCTCCAAGTAGGAAACCAGTGATCATATAACATGTATTAATACGGAGCGCTGGCAACAGATGTGCTAATTTGCCCAGCTCTCTCCATTCACAACGTAACGTGCCAGCTCCCTCCTCAAAATATGTGCTAATTTGCGAGGGCTCATTGTGGATGTGCTAAACTACCGGCTGACATTTTGTGTGCTAATTTGTCAAGCAGGGACCCCCTTTCGGTACTAATTGTGCCAAACTGTGAGTACACTTCCACAGGCCTTGAATTGCTGAAGTCCCAAATGACTTCTGTCTGCTCGCGGTTTCCAGCCTCTCCACCGCTGAAAGGAAATACTTACCACTGTGAAAATAAGACGTATAAGCACTAAGTGCACAGGCTCGCTTGCACACACACACACACACACACACACGCACAAAAAAATATGCGGCTGCTCTCGAGATTAGACGAGCTCCTTAAAGAAACATAGGAGCTCAGCGAGAGTCAAACGCTGTGGTGGTTGTGTAGTATCATCAAACACAAACTAACGGCCTGTTTCCCAGATTAAAAAAGATGCTTACAGGAACACAAGGTCACAACTAGAGTTTACAGTGATGATGTGTTCTATTAAAAATGAACTGTTTTGCTGAAATGGAACGCTACACAATTTAGAGGACCGTTATTGAGTTTTACGTGCTTAGACAAACACAGAAACAGTGAGAGGTTTTGTAGTGTCAGTAGAAACACATTTCACAAGGAGAAGCTTTTTTTTTTTCCACATGTCCTCAGAGAATTTCATTAAAATCATCAAACAATATTCTATAACAGACAGATAAGTCTATTTAGGGCTGCAACATCAAATCAGTTTCATTGTTGCTTTATCTGACAAATATTCTTTCGATTGACTGACTAATTGTTTGGTCTAAAAATATATATGCCCATCACAGTTTCCTAATGCACAAGAGGACGTCTTAAAATAGCTTGTTTTGTACGACCTCCAAATAATTTTCTGTTGATCAACTCATCAACATTAATGAGTCTGTTTGGCTTTAATTCTTTTCAATACTCAAGTAAAGTACTTTGCAAGAAAAAGTCATCTAGGGATGTAAGAAAATATAGAAAATATCGAGTATCGCAATATTAGCTTTTGTGATACTGTATCAATTCTCAAAAATTTATGAAAACTATCAACTTTTAATTAATAATTTACATGCAAAGATCATTTCTTTATTTCATTTGCAAAGAGATGCGCCCTCTCAGTGTATGTGCCCTCTCAAAGTAGTGCTATGATGTTGGATGTTACAGGGACTGAGATAAATGCAAATGCAGATCCTACTCTTCTGATTGCATAAAAAAGTACATTTTTTTACTCAGATGTTATGCATATGGTGGTGTGTTCTTTACATTACTTTATATGACAGTTTTCCTAAAATTAGATTTAAAAAAAAAATTGCAATACATCTCCTTGCTTACAGTATCGCAATATATCGCAATATATTGAATCATAACCCCTGTATCATGATACGTATCGTATCGCCAGATTATTGCCAATACACAGCCCCAATGTGTAATAAACATAGGTCTTTTTCAAAAATGCAATAAATCAGTTTTCCTTTGTGGAAAATGATTTTTTTAGTCTGTTGAAATTGAAAATATAATAAAAACTATGTACCAAATTGTTATTCTTATTTGTGGAGGTGAAACGTGCAGGAGCTCATTCAATACAAATCACATACTACTACCAACCATTTTCCAAACCTAGAGTCTAGCCTAGAGAAAACTGTAAGCACCTTACTTGCAAATAGTAAAAATATCTATTAAAAGCTTCCGATGCACAAATGAACAGAGGCTCACGGAGCAGCAGACAGACTGTAACATGACATGCAGAAAAGGTGGCGAGGTGTTTGGAGCGCTTTGCGAGCAAAGAGTTTTCAATTGTCTTCATGTTTACGTCTGTATCTGACAGATACCAAAGCTAAGAGTTTGTTGTTTGATTTTTGAATGCATCCATCTCACCTGCCCAAATATTCAGCATGTATTCAGGGTATTACCATGGAAACAAGAGTTATACAAATCACAGGCAAACATGTCTATTAGCATATAATTGCCAATGTCATCATGGTTGCCACAATAACACATGGTGTGTAAATGCACTCAATAAATGTGGCGTTAAAGTTTGTAATCATCAAAACAAATATACACCGCAGGGCTCAACGATAATTCAATATGATAATTTATCGTCCGTCATTGTAATCGTATCGTGATGAAATCATATATCGAGATATCATGATACACAATTACGTTGTTTAAATTGATAATAACAAGCACATACTAATTAAAATGTCTATATCTGAATTGATAAGTATTACTCATGGGAATAAACCAGTGTAGCTACATCTAACCATTGTAATCTGATTACTCTGTATTTGTGTGCATGCATAAACATAGGCAATAGTCATTTATCCATTTTTTCTCCATAATTTCACTTGAAACTGTTCATTTTGCACTAATTAAATTAGAAACATAGTACTTTTCATTTGTCAAGTATTTAATTCACATAGGAGAGTACAAAAATGGGCTTTAACATGTGGTTATTAGAATATTTATTTACTGAATTACCAGAAAACATGCTATATCATGATATATATCATTATCGAGTAGGGCTGCACAATTAATCGAAAAATATATCGAAATCGCAATATGTCCTACTGCAATTTTCAAATCGCAGGATGAGAAGGAAATATTTGTTAAAGGTGAAATGTGTGTCAAAATATCATTTTAAATTAAATATTGTGGTTCTGCAGATATGTCCTGACCTACACATCATAGACTACAGACTAAAGAAAACATCTTTGTTTGGTACAGATCCCCACAAAAATCACACCATAATCTTTTTAATACGTTTTTCAATGAAAATGAGAATAATGATGTAAAAATTATCATACCCTCTTATATCGCAAATCATATCGTATTGCATTTATGATATGATACTGCAGCTGTGGCATGAAAATAAGTTTTAGTGAAAATAAATCCTATTATTTGATTGATGCACATGCATTTTGGGGAAAAATACAGTGACTTACACACACTGTGGGTTTTATGAGCCTTCGAGCTCCCACACTTCATATCTGACTTCCAAGTATAAACACGAGTATTCCCAAAACAGCCGTCACAAGGTTATAAAGTTCAAGTAAATAACACAAATCCCCAAACTGCAGTCGGGAGTCTTTTTCCTGCCAACACAGAAAAAATATGTGATTTGGCTCTAATAAACAGGCCATAGGGAGCGAGTGGGACCGGTTATTGAACAGAATGCTTCCTGATGCTTCATGCCTCACCCGTCTCTGCCATTTTTGCTTCCGTGCCCCATCTTTTCCTCTCCTTTATCAAAACGGCCACACACACATACACACACACACACACACACACACACATCGCCTTCCCCGCTCCCACTGACTAGAGTACGTCTCCTGGTGGCCTCGGCAGGTGACAGATGGCGACCTCACAGCGCTGCTCACTGTAAACTGAGTTTTAATCAAGCCTAAGCACGTGTGAGAGATGCTAATTATCCACTGCAGGCTAAGAGAGGCAGGAGTCCAGCCTCACAAACATTGCTACTATGTGTGTGCGTCTCTGGGTTTGCTGTATCACTTTCCCCATTGTGATAAAAAAAAACTAAAAAAAAACGCATTATTATTCATTTATGGCATCGCAGCTGAGAAGGCAGGATGGACTGGGTGTCTCGCGCGTCCCTGAACACTCGAGCCCTCAAGCTGTATCGCTCACCAAAATAAATATAGATGAGAACTTGACTACCAGTAATCTTGGAGTCTTAAAACAAACTCTCCGAAAGTAAAGCAGTGGGATTTCCAACTGTCTCTCAGCACGCTCGCCAAAAAAAAAAGACTCTCCCACTATTGTGCCATTTCTGACATGAAACCATCTGAAAAGAGTGAGATAGGGAGGATAAACTTACATTACAACATGCATTTAGCATGTATGATACGCAGCCGACCTTGGACTAGAGCTAAAAAGAAGTTTAATTTATAATGTTGCAATTAGGTCACAGCAAATGAGACAAGACTCCATCGCCCTCTTCGCTCCCTACGCCGCTCTCATTCCAATTCTCATGCTCATCAAAATGGCCCTGTATTACACTCTGTCCATTGTCATTTTCGAACAAAATGGCTGTAAAATTAGACTCCCGTTCTTGTAGAAGGGCAGATGTTATCTCCATCAGAGCCAAAAGGTCAAGAATTAATTCAGGAGCCGGCTCTTTAATACTCACAGCTCACAGTTTTTGTAGGGCGATGGGAGAGAGGGGGGGAGAAAGACGTTTTACAGGATTTCAGTAATCTGATTATACTCATTTTTAATCTTCAGGAATTTAGAGATACTTGCCGAGAAGGTGGTTATTATTTTCAGATAGGTAACAGAAGCTGCTGACTTTAATATGCCATGAAGTAAAATATAAATATATACAGTAGGTCAGGCAATCATTCTTACACAGACAAATTACAATCATACAGAGAGTCCTTGCTAGCAGTTTGCAGTGCATTTAAACTAGAGTTCCTTCACCGCAGTAAATCCATATGGTATCTATATTGCCTCATCAAAGCCATTTCTGTCATGAAAATAATATGGAGACTATAGAGGAGGCATTATAAGAGCTGGTTTTAAGCCTTGAGACAAATGAGTTTATATAAAGTAAGTCGTGGTGATGAAAGCGACAGCACAGTGTTCTGTTCCGGTGGATCGGGGGGAGTGCAATGAGACTGAAAAAAGGTATTCTTTGCTTTGAAATTCAAAAGGTACAAAAGGAAATAGAGGATTGGTATGTGTATGTCATATGAGGATTCGTGTCTTTTGTGTGCAAGGACACTGAGACCAGGGGACGAGCGGAACAAGGCCTGATGATAGTAAGAGAGAACAAAGTGGAGGGGAAGGACCATGAGACAAGCCGAGAGCCAAAGGGAGACAAAGACGACGCGGAGAGAAGGACAGCGGAGGACAAAAGGGGGGGAAAAAATGGAGAAAAAGGAAAAAGACATTTTTTGGGGGGATTTTTGCATATTGATTTGATGCTGAAAGTGCAGCCCGTCAGATGGGTTTAGAAAACAACAGGTGATGGCCATGATGTCTAAAGTCAGAGCAAGCTGCAGGACACACGCAGATGGTGCAGAATCTGCTGTCGGACGACCGAAAAGAGGAGAGTTTGAGAGGGAGGAAGGGAGGAGGGGTGGGGCACGAAAACAATAGACCAGCGAAGAAAACGAAGAGGGAGAAATGGAGAATAAAAGAGGTCACCGGAGGCAGATAAAAGACACTCAATTAAACGACTGAATGGATGGCCCATTAGACCTGAACGGACACCTGCATCCTCCCCCCCCCCCGCTCCTCCTCCTCTCCTTCTTCAGCCACAGGGCAGGAAAATGTCAGCTCCTGCGTTGGGTTCATCAGCCTCCCATCAGCCACTGCAGTACACAAGCTAGCTGATAATCAGAGCTACAGGTACGAGTCAATACGCTACACTCCGCTGCAAAGGCGTGTCGATTTTTCTCGCTTGTTCTACAAACACACGCAGGCGATTGCACAGAGAGAGAAAGTCATGAGAGAGACCTGTGCAGTGACTTTAGAGAGGAAAATAGCCAGAGGCTTACCGAAGTTCCTCAAATATGTTTGCTCATTTTGTTCTCAATAAATAAGATCTATTGAGGATAAATGTAAAAAGACAACAGAGGTGGAATTGGTGGGAAATGAAGAGTCCCGTTTCTAATCTCTCTTCTGATCTGCAGTCTGCTGTTTATTTCTCACATTCATTAATTTCACACCCTGCAGGGTAGAAAATTCTGAGTCTTTTGTCATGTTCAAATGGCCGGGTGTGGGTATATCTCATCGGTAGCTGTGCGAGGGGAACGGAGGCGATTGGTTTCATTATGTCTCCTAAAAATCTTAAAACAGATTGTGCATGATGGGAAATCCATCCAAGTCTGTTCCATTCTGCTGTAATGCTTTGCGTGTGGAAAAGGAATTGGAGGGTCGTATCAAGCGTTGTTTCGAGTGTGGGCGGCTAACATCAGAACCCTGACGGAGGCTCCTGCAGCTAAATAAATGCAGTTAGTTCAGCATTACAGCTTGTTTACCAAAATTAAATTAGATTGTTTGACACTGACTTCTGTGCTCTTCTCTGTTTCCATTAGCTAGCGCAAAATGCTTTCTGTCCCCGTGCATATTTCTCCTCTCCTCTCACCTCCACCTTTCCCTGCACAAATACCTTCAAAGCAAAAAAATACTGGAAGACTGATTTAGAGAAAGCTATACACAAACACTTCAAAAATCCTCCGAGCGGAAGGAAAGGAAGGACAGAAAAATGAAATTCAACATAGCAGGGGGAGGCGTTTTGCATAGCCCTGCGTGGCTCGTGGACAATAGAAGTGTCATGCTGATTCAAAGAACATGATTTTTAGGTAAGCCTGCCTCAATACGTCCTCCCACAGAGCCCATTTCCCCCCGTGTCCTTGGTTCACACAGAGAAACGTTCATACATCCGACCCGGCTGTGCTGTCGACGGGAGCCCGAATTCTGCTTTCTCTCTGTCAGTCAGCCGCTCACCCTCCTCCTCCTCTTACTCCTTTATTCAGCTGGCTGGAGACGAAGGTGAACCACCACATCCTATAACCTGATCGGCGCCTCACATCATAGGAGGGCTTTCTGTGATCGATTGACTTCTGGATCCCCTGTAGTTTGGACGTCAGTGCTTTCATTTACGGTGTATTATGCCTCCAAATAGCTTGGAATTCACACCAAATTGCTTCTGTTTCCTGGACACGGTTTTAAATGTATATATTAGGGCTGGGACGATTCACCTATCTCCCGATTCGATACCATCACGATACTTGGATGCCGAACCGATATGTATTGCGATTTTTAAGTATTACGATTCGATATTATGATTTATTGCGATTTTTGTTAACTTTTTAACACTAGACCATGGGAATGGCTGACTTTTGCTTTGGAAAATCTCTAAATTAATACAGTAAAAATGTTTGATTTTCAGCATGTATGTAGTCGGAGATGTCCTGAAGTCAAAATTGTCAGGCATTATTTATTAATTTTTTTTCCAGCAACCCAAAAATAAAAAAATAAAGACATTTCCCTCACAAATTAGTGGTATTTTCTATTTAATTTATAAGGGACATGTAATGATTTATACTACTGGTGTGAATATAATCCAATCAATCTAATTTCCATATATGTATTTTTGTATATACAGTTCCCTTTGTTAACACCTTATTTTGAAAACCGGACGTAGTCACACGTGTATACTTCCGCTAACTTTGCCAAGTCTGTCGCTAGCTCTCCCGTCAGCTCCGTTCTCTTTATACATCCATGGTCAGCTCTATCCGTTTGAATGCATTTAACATAAATCTCAGTATATGGGTGCTCAGTTTTAGCGTCGGCCGATTTGACCACGGAGATGCGAGCGACGGCTCGCTTGACCGCACGTTACCGCAATACGATAATGTTTCCTGTCCACGACAGAGTTAGCATGCAGCTTTAGCCGTGATGTCTAGCTATGCTTTATCTGTCAATGTGTGAAACCCAAAGTGTTTCCATACTTTACTGTATGTGTAGAGTTTACCACATTGGATTTAATATGTGAGGATGCAGGTATCTACGCCGACCCTTCGCCGTTTCCTGCTGTTTTTTGTCGTATCTGCCGGCTTTTGCTCGCTAAGGTTGGCCGGCTAGTGGTTGTTTTGGTTGACGGATACGGTCTTCGCTGCATGGATGAAATTACCACCACTGAGCACTATAGCAACAAGCACTTCAAATGACCTCCTGCATGCATAAATAATTAGAGCAAACACGCAGTAAACATTTTACTCTGGCTCCCAATCAGCCCCATCACCAGCTTCCATAATAAACAATTGACAAGCCATGTTTGTTTCCCTCCATTATGCAAACACTTCATGGTTAATTACAACAGCTGAGCTCCTATATGAAGTTAAAAGTCTCTCACGTTACTCCCACACATGACGCAAAGTGTGGCGCGATATTGCAGCAAGTGGAAGATGTATATACATATATATCACACCATTTAAAGCTTAGCCAGCTCACAACGTATATCACACACAGAGTAAATGAAAACTGAGTTTGGAAGGTGTCAGACGTGTGATAGAAATGTGACGATGTCTACATCAAAACCATAAAAGCTTACAGAAGTCCCTGCAGCTCGTCATTAATTCACAGTAACATGCATTATTAATCCAATCCCACACATCCTTCTTATAGTACACATTTTGTTCTGTTTTTTTTAATTTTTAGTGTTTGCATTGTCACAGATGGTAACCTATGATAGATTCACACAGAAGGGGTCCGTACGGGACTTGGCTCTGGTTACCTGATGTGCTGCCAGTTGCTTCCCTTTTTTCATTATTCCTCTTAGCGATACTGTACAAACATATTGATCTTTATTGATTCCCACCATTTTACAGACTACTGGAAGTGCAGACAGCCAACTATGTAATGAGACGATAGAGATGAATTCTAGGGATGCACTGATACCGAGACTGGATCGGATATCAGAGCGATACTGACTCAAATAGCTGGATCGGTTATCGGCGACAATGGGGCCGATCTATTCAATCCAATTCTATATAAATCTGTAAAATAACATGTTTTCTCTGCAGAACTTTTTGTGCCGTCACTTTATTGAAGGTGTTTGATCGTAATACTTTGAGGAAATTCTATAAAATAACAGTGTTTTTATGCAAAACCTTGAATGAAAATTTCTGTAAATCTATTGTTTTTGACATTTATCTGAATTAGGATGTTTTACTTTAATTTTACGTTTTTTGTTTGTTGTTGACATTTGACCGTTTCTTTTACAGGTTTTTTTTTAGTTTTTTTTTTACAGTGTATATAAATTATATACTTGAATTTTCATTCCTGTCAAGTTTTGACCAATTTGTTGCTGCATTAGAAAAGTTTACAGTTGAAAAATAATTCCTGTTCGTTTTGAAGATTTGTTTTCAAGTTGCTGGTGTAAGATTTATTACTCTAATAAGAAATAACAATTCAGTAGATTTATATCTATGTATTTATTTGTTGCATTTTGTTTTACAGCATTAGGAAAGCAATTTTAAGTCAAATCTAATGTTTCCTTACACATAAAAGAATGATCCCAGTCACTTCCACACAGTGAGGCATACAGCTTATTAATTAAACACTGCTATCGGATCGGTACTCGGTATAGGCCGATACCCAAAGCCCAGTTATCGCTGTCGGTATTGTGACTAAAAAGGTCGGATCGGTGCATCCCTTATGAATTTATGAGATCCTAATAAAAACTCATTTTGTGTTGGAACTACCTACGAAGATATTTGTGTTAGAGTGTTTTTTTTTTCTTTCCTGTAAAAGCTATTTCATGCATACAGTCACAGCTCACTAATACTATACTGCTGCTGACATTTATTCAGAGCTGCAGTGCATGACTCCTGGCCTCCCACTATATTTCCACAACACACTCTCTACTGTACTTTCTGTCTCTCTTCACAGAAGCCATCAGAAAAACAGTAATAAAAGACCAGGACTGAGAGTGGGCTGAGAGTGGACTGCTCAGAGGCAAAATAATCTATCTTTACTTTGGTATCTGCTGGCCTCAACACTCACTGTTTTTCTTCTCGCTCACACTTTACACACACTCCCTCCCTCTCTTTTTTCTCCCCTCTCTAACAAACACTCTTGTTTTTCTTACACCTCTCATTGACTTCAGATTTTCTTCCATCTCCCCTGGTGGGATTGTGAGAAGGACAGCTCCACATGTGTTAAAAAATGAAGAAAAAAAAAAAAGGAAAAAGAAAAGATTCCTTGTGAGCGTTTTCAGCTCTGACCTTCAGTCAGCTCTGAGCCAGACAGCCAGGCAGCGAGACACGCTGCAGGGCTCTTCTCAAGGGACAGTTTCACAGAACAATTGCACATATAACCCCTAACCCTTCTGACATGCAGGGAAATGCCTGAGTGGCAATGACAAGGAGTGATAGGCTGTAAATAATGAAAGCCAATGCTGAAGCCAAGCCCTCCACAAGGCTGCGGAATATAAGATGTATTTGATTTTTAAAAATAGTCAGAAGAGGCATCCTGCAAACAAGGTCAATCATCTAAAGCCTCCTTCATGCAAATAATCTTTTCCAATGTAGCTGGTAAATCTAAAAAAATTGACTAAATGCGAAGCACAACAGTAAAACTAATTTCATACCTCACAGATATTTTCCATTTCAAAATGCCAAGAAATCTGCACCCCGAATTAATCACCACCATTGCGCTTTTTGTAACTGAGGCATGACAGCAAGACCTTCAAAGTCTCAGGAATGTAAACATGTTTAAGAAACCCATCTAGATAGCTCCCTGCTTCCGCGTGTGGTGCCGCATGCTAATGCAAGACGGATCTCCTTTTTGTTCTTGAAACCCACGGTGGGTATTTTTAAACCGTGGAAATCATTTGCCAGTGGAGAGGAGATAGTTTCATATTTCTATAAGCTACAGCGCGGCCAAGTGACACATGAATATTTTAAGCAGCTTTGTGCCTATTTAAATGTGTTTGCTGTGAACGTGCTAGCTGGCGGTGGGCCAGGGCACAGGGTGTTATCCTTAATTCCTGCAATCCCAAACTAAACTCCGTGCTGATAATTCAGGCTGGCGGAAAAAAAGCGAAAAGCAAATAAAGTCAATTAACGACAAACTCCCCTTGAATTTGTTCCCTCTGCCCTTGCCTGTTCTTGACAACCTAGTAATGTCGCCTCCATAAACACAGTTGAGGGAATGAAAAGAGTGCTAAATGTTAGAATAAAAAGACCTTCATCCTGGCGCAGCATTGTGGAAGTAGTTAGATAAAGCTTTCACTAGAGACGATAAGAGTCTTTTGCCAGAGGACTGAAAAAAAATGACTTGATTTCCTTTCCAAAATGAAAAACAATGCTGTGTTTTTACTTATAAATATCCCCAGACATGTCTGTATTGGGAAAAATATAAATATATATCCAGGAAATAAACAAACAAAATGAGCATCTCTGAGTCAACAAAGCTTTCAGCAGCAGTTGACAGCCCAGGGACATATACTGCGTCTGCCAATGCAGGTTTGAAGATGGCGGTGATAACATTATCACTCAACCTCACAGCCACACACCAACTGTGGTCATCACTAGAATTAAATCACTGATTTCATTGTTGATTTTCCTTCTGTTTAAATTGGGGCGTGTTTATAGATTAGACACACGTAAGTGAAACTCAATTAGCTCTGATGGAATGGCAGATGTGATGACTCATTGTGCTTGTGACTGAGCATTTGTTACAAATAAATAAATAAGATCATATAGCACTATTTCCACGGAAGAATGTAAAATGAGCTCCTTTCATTCTAGCCTACAAGTTAGCTGACGAAATATGCTACAGACTTTAGAGCTGCAACGATCAATCGATTAGTTGTCAACTACTAAATGAGTCGCCAACTATTTTGATAATCGATTTGAGTAAATTTGTAAGAAAAAAAAGTCAAAATGATCTCTAATTCCAGTTTCTTAAAGGGACTATTTGTAACTTATCACGCGCATAAATCTTAACGGGTCGGTATCCCATGCGCGCTCGCGTGTGGGTACACGAGCGCGCAGCAGCTCTGCTCCTGCTGTCTGCTCCTGCCTGTTTGCACACTGCGCTCGTTCTCCCCCGCTCGGCTCGCTCCACCTCCACGTGAACGCGCGCACACTACACACTGCAGAAGAGTTAGTTTAGCTCTGAGAATATCTTGTGAATGTGCAGTGGACGTTTTTGCAGAAATAACTGCTGCAGCTCCTCCAGACCAACAGAGGTTTCCCGTGTCTTGTGAAGTGACGGGGCTCCGCAGAGAGTTACGTTATCGTCCCGACCGGGTGTCGGTGTCTCCCGCCCCCCCCCCCGTCTCTTCCCCCGTCTCTCCCCCCGTCTCCCCCCCCGTTCCCTCCGGATCGGGAGGAAAAGCCAACACTAGGATCAGCATTGATTCATGGAGAGACCTTCCTCTGGTCAGCTAACATTACTGCCAAGCAGGTGAAATATAGAGTGATATTGTGTGTTAGCTGACGTGTGTCGCCTCACTGTTTAGACCGTTGCTCGTTCATGTCAATGTAGCGCGAGCGCGAGCAACGGGACGCTGACTTTCGTTGACATTGCGGCCACAGGTGTCGCTGTGAACAAGCAATTTCTGATTCTTACATATAGCCCCTTTAAATGTGAATATTTTCTGGTTTCTTTACTCCGCTATGACAGTAAACTGAATATCTTTGAGTTGTGGACAAAACAAGACATTTGAGGACGTCATCTTGGGCTTTGGGAAACACTGATCAACATTTTTCACCATTTTATAGACCAAACAACTAATCGATTAATCAAGAAAATAATCGACAGATTAATTGACAATGAAAGTAATCTTTAGTTGCAGGCCTAATATACTTTATGCAACTAGGGCTGTCCTCGACCAAAGAAATTCTTAGTCCCCTAACTAAATGCAACCTTGAATTTTCCATCTCATCTATGACAACTGAGGGGAAAACTGATGTTAGCCTACCATAGTTCAGCTTGCAAATTCAAAACAGAGTTCAGTTTTTCGTGCCACACAACTAGGCTGTTACATTTCACGTATGAAGTGGGCATTTTTCAGCTTTTTCTTTAGCCTACATACATTCCACGGGGTGGACGTGAAGAGAAAACCAAAGTGGCAATTGTTCTGGGAGACCCTTAGCAGCATCAGTAGCTACAAAGTCTCTTTCAGTGCTCCCAAAAGGCAAGTGTAAAATTATTATAAAAGGAGAATCTTATCTCAAGCGTATCTTATTACGCCTTGTAAGGGCTGCACCGGGCCCATTCCAGCATCAAAGTAAATGAATTACCTGTAAGATTTATAAATGAGGAACATCCAACGCAATAATTCATTCCTGTGTGGAAATTAGCTCAGCATTTTTCGCCTGCAGCTGGTGGCCAGAGCACTTCTTGTTTTTGTTTTTTTCCTCTGACACTTGTCGCTCTACACGGCGAGGCCGACGCCGTGAATACAAAGGGCTGACTATGCTTTGGTGTTACAGTGTGTGTGTGTGTGTGTGTGTGTGTGTGTGTGTGTGTGTGTGTGTGTGTAAAGGTCTCAGCCTGACAGGAGAACACTGGTTGTACAACGTGAGCCGCCTGTCTGGGCAGAATGGGACTCGCGGGGCAGGAAGGGAACAGACAGACCCAGGGGAGCTGACCCCCCCCCCCTCATTTAGTCCGCCTCCTGCAGGACTGTGATTGTATCTGCTGAGCAAGCACATCCTGCAAGACAGGAAGTGCACGGGGGGAAGGGACACCAATGGGGCTCCATTGACTCTCAAGGCATTTTTCTCCTCTCGCTCACATCAAACGCACTCACACACACACTGACATACATTTTTTGATGAAATCGCCCACACACAAGTGTATCTTCGTGTATCAGTCTCTTTGTGGAAACTCGGCTCCTTTACAAGAAAACACAGACGGATACGCGAAGCATCTTTTCTAAAGGGAATGAATTACACTACACGAAATTGAGCCATCTTACAACGGGGAGATGTGAAGTGGCTGCTACTTGACAGACAGATATAATGCCGTAGAGACTAAAGCATTTAACTATCGGAGTCTATTAAAAAGCATAAGCATTGTGCCTCTTTATTCAGCAACAGGCAGCAGGCCGCGCTGCCAGAGTCGCTGTCCGTGGTGCTGAACACTGGCTCGGTGGTCTGGTGGCTTTTTCAGGACCACGGACAGCGACCCGCCTCATTTAGCCCCGTTTCAGCCGCTTTCACTGCCACCACAACACGGGAAAAATCAAGCATAAGCTCTACCTCAGGTACACTCATAGCAAAAGATCTTATAGAGACATGAATCGCCTCTTATCTCGCATGGTTGTGTCTGGTGTGCTACTGATGCCGGGTGCCTTGCAGATCCAGGTTGCCAGCATACAGTAAGCGACATACTGGGTGTATGGCGAGGTGCAGTCAACTAGTAGACTCCAAATCTAATCTTATACTATCTGACAAATGAATTACCGTGGTGTCACTTACCTAAATTCCCTCCAAGGTGTGTATATATATATATACACACCTTGAAGGGAATTTACCGTATAAATTATCCCTCCACCGTTTCTCCCAGTAATCTACTCATTATTTTGCCGGCTTGGAAACTTTCGTGTCAAATGCTACTATATGCAGGGACTTTATGCCGCCGCCCCCCCCCACAAAGGATTACTACCGACTGTCAGACAACGTGTGAGACGGGAAGCCGCTCGTCGGGCTGAGGATGCAGCACGAAGACAAGCACATCCCGTTGCCATAGCGGCGGCTCTCTCGGACGCGGCCTGACTCTTAAACAGGAGGACCCTCGGGGGAATCGGGGGGGATTGTAAGGATGTGTTGTCAACACTTGATGACATCCGCTGTCTGGGGGGAAGGGGTGGTGGTGGTGGTGGTGGTGGTGGTTGGTTGGCTCCCCTGCTGTCACTCCAAGATGCTCTCCGTGCATTCAACAGAAAGCGAAAACACACGCCACGATTCTGAGACGGATCTAATTAAGCAGCAGACGAAACCTCAGGAGGCCGAGATGGGGTGGTTTTTAAAGAGCACCATTTTAAAGTTATGAATCAGCAACACTGTAGTGGCAACTGTTGAAGAACTACTTTAATAACCAACATCAATTATAGCATTCTTCCACCAGGATAGCTCTTAAAGAGAAGTTGCTTATCAATGTTAAGGCTATAATGAGCACTATCAATAATGAGAGATGACGTGACTCAGCCAATCACTAAGAACCGGAACTATTAGTTTTATGGATGCCAATTAGGGTATAAATAAGCAAAACCACGGGGATCCCCGTTGCATAGCACTTCATTGGGATTAAGGATGAAGAGTAAGGCTTCTGCCCGGCGTATCGATCGGGCCGTTGTGACAGATCAGAGTGATTGATCCGCACTCCGGGTGTAATGTTTACATGTAAACATTTACTGCAGAGGACATGTTGGGGGTGTCAGCAGTTTAAAAGGGCCGTGGAGATACAAGACTCAGCAACGATTCTGGTGATAGTCTTCTTGAGTTTCATCAGAAGCCATATTATCCGTGAACTGTTGCATGGGAGTGCTCCTTCTTTTACGGGGGGGGGGGATTTTGTTTCAAAGTTACTGTTTCAATGGTTCGTGGAAAACACTATTCATCCCTGATGGTGTGATGCACCCGGTAAAAAGCTTTCAAAAATACTGTTACAAAATATTATGTGATTATAATGTGAACTATTCATCAACGGATGTGATTCTTGCTCAAATTGTTTCGCCAACTAAAACAAGGCAAGAGTGGGACAAAATGTCTCGATACATCTGCTTTCGCATCCCGTGAATTCATTCATTCACCGCCGACAGTCAGCTCGCCGTGATCAGACACCGTTAGAGATGATACCGTGTATTATAAACAAACGGATTCTTACCGAATCTTAAAACGTGTGGCATCCCGCGAGAGTAACCAAGAAACAGCAGCAGAAGCGGGATCAGCCTGAGGTTGGACCTGAAAACGAGACTGCTTATCATCAGATGATGGGAGGTAATCTTCATGTTGTTTTGAAAAAAATGCACAGTGGTTTAAATCCCCCCGGTGCGCGGGTTCGATTCCCCCGTAATTCTTCTACGCTCGTTGGGCAAGGCAGGGTGACGGCGGCCCTGGATGCGCAAGATCACGGCATGGTCACTTGCGCTTTCCCTAGATCCATTAGCAGTCCCGGCATGATTCCTTCCCCTTCCCCTTCTCCTTCTCCTTCTCCTTCTCCTTCTCCTTCTCCTCCTTCACTGCGCCAAGAAACAACAATCCTCCGGGTCGAGGGACGGCGGGACATCCATGTCGAAGGGTACGGATCCAGTGGGGAGGGGGGAGCCCGAGCATGGGCTGTAAGGTAAGGTAGTGGAGAGGGTTGGAGAGAGCGCCAAGCAGAGGATACGGCGGCGATATACAGCCCCCTATGAGGCGCTCTGGGTAGCTTGCGCTCCCATTATACTGCACTGCTGCACAGGCTCTGACGTCGAGCCAAGGTTAGTGTTGTGAACGCGCACCAGAGAGAGAGAGAGAGAGAGAGAGATAGAGAGAGAGAGAGAGAGAGAGAGAGTCAGTGAGGGAGAGAGAAGGGAGATGCATATACAGATAGAAAGAAATGAAAAAGAGGGAGGATGGGGATGTAGAGAGAGGGAGATGGATAAAGGAGAGGAGACAGAGAGAAATAATGAGGGAGGAGGAGGAGTGGGAAACTTAGTTTCTCTGTTACCTCCAAAACTTGCAGTCAAGCTCGCATGCATTTAGAGCTGTGTCGGTGAGGATCTTCTAAGTGCACACAGCAACAGTAACTTCCGTGTGAACCATTACTTGCAATCTGTCCGGATAAATACCACAAAATACGGATCCATTTACAAAAGCAAAGCATCTGTCAGATGTTCGAAATAAAGTTATTATGATCAAATGTGATCATCTTGTAATGAAGTGTGATAAGGGGCAATTGCAACCTCTAGTTAACAATATATTTCTATGTTTTTCGCTTGTTTGTTAGCGCATGATCTCTATTCTGCATCATGGACTGAGACAAAGCAAATAGAAAGCAATGCGAGTCTGCATTCAAACAGCCAGCAATGATTAAGCTCTGGCTAATTCTAGAGGCACTTTCCTGTACAGGCACATACAGAAATAACCACAACAACCTGGCCAACCTCTGCACACTAGCGATATGATCTCATGCCTGCAGGATATCATTTTGCTGTGTTATAGGCCCACTTTGCGTGCGCTCTGTCATTCACAACTTAACGGGATTTCAAGCAAACAACCTTTCAACAATTTCCACCATCTTTCCAGAAATGTGGGAGGAGTGGGATGAAAGGAATTAAAATTGGCAGAATCCGTAATATCGACAGAAGCCGCTGAAAGGCGCGAATATTTAACCTATGCAAATAACTCCACTTTAGACTTGAAAGCCTTCCAGCAACAGACTATTCTCGAGAGTGAGCCATCCTCCGGTGTGAAGGTATGTGTGTGTATGTATGTGTGTGTGTGTGGCATACACACAAAGGCTCTGGTTACATTTCACGGGAAAGACTAGAGATTGCGTTTGTTTTTATCTGATAGCAGTTCAAACGAGGCTGATATATCCTATAGGATGCGACGCACCGAGAAGATGGATATCTGCAGCTCTTGCGTGGGTCTACACGCTATCGATTTCACACTACACGCACCTTATCAGCCCAATGAGCAGCTCTTCATGCACGGGGCCAGTGCATCAGCCGGAGCTATAGGTACAGTGGTGTGCGCCCCCCGCCCCAACAGGGTGGAGGGCCATTTAATCCCAACGGGGATGTGAAAGGAGGTCTTTGATCGGCGCCACCAGAGTCCAAAGCCTGGATGAACACCGTCATTGTGTGGCTGAATGGCTGGCCTGTGTGTGTATGAGTGTGTGCACTCCAAAGTAAAACCACTACCATATTCCTGTATTTACTTTATGGTATATTTATCTCCTCTGATGTCACTAAGATATCCTTGAAGTATTAAAGTGCTGTTGCATCTTTATTAGACTGCATCATAATAGCGGTATTAAAAGTAAATGTGTGGATAAGCAAAGAATACTGACACCTGGTGCTACTCCACTACCGGATCTGTCAAATCCAACCGATTCACAAATAAAAAGCGAAAGCATTTAATAGTGAAGAGGGCGCTTGCATATCAGCTAAAAGGAAACACAGAGTAATTACATGGGATCAAGTAGGTGGTGTGAACACCGACTTTGAACGCGTGTCAGTTTGCGTGGGTCTGCACCCCAGCAATGTGTGAGAATATCAAAGAGAATGGCACTCATCATGCCACCATCTGGACTATTAGCATAATTATGGAAAAAAAACAGGGTTCCCGTATAAGTCAGCAGAGCTTCACACAGCATGAAAGGCATGCTCATTGAGCTCAGAGTGAGAAGACATCAATCGTTGGTGTTAAAGTCACAGCGCCCTCTGGCCAAACACTGAGGTATTGCACTAAGAAAAGCCCTCAGGTGCCCCTACAGTCAATGCACCGAAAATTGAATTTACGGAATAGAATTAAGGCTGCCACAAATGATCCTGACTTAATCTTCTAATATGAATCTAAACAGTTTTGTCTGTGCCTCAGCATAGGGCATTTAAGGACAAAAGAATCAGTTATGCTCCCCTTTAAGTCTCCCGAGTTCATTTTCTGTTTGCAGTTTAGTTAAATACACTTTTCACTCCCCAGTAAGCCAGTCAGCATAACATAACTGCGTGTGTAAACCTGTTAGAAAAGAGGAGGTGATGGGAATGGCCTCATTATGATGTTAAAATGACTCCTGCTCCTTGTGACTAATAGGAAAATACCATTTGGGAGATGTACTCCTTTTTTTTTTTCATCCGTGATCAAACCGTGTCGCTTTTTAAAGGAGACCACAAATTAGATTACTTTATACACACCCACTTGCTTGTAACCCAGGGAGGCTTCCAC